>CM034048.1:12250999-12501024 GCA_019804595.1 Bruguiera parviflora | reverse complement strand
ATATATATATATATATATTATATTTTTTTTTCTTTTTTTTTCCCTTTCTTCTTCCCCTTTTATTATTTTGATTTCGCCAACTTTGTGTTTTTTTTTTTTTGACCGGACCCAAGCCGAGGACGATGTCGTTTTATTATTAATTTATTATGATATTTGTTTTTGATTTTGTGAATTTTACAAAAAAACAGGACTTCTGTGACTTCATGCGAGAGATGATCTCCACGATGAACAATGTGAAAGACGAGGTATCTTGTAGTTCTTTCGTTCGTTTCCATGTTTTATTCCCTTTCTGCCCCGGAGTCTCCTGCTTCTTGTTGCCATCTTTCGCAGGAGAGGGGTGTGATGGTAACCGCGGCCCTGTCTGATTTCAGGGAAATAGTCTCGAAGATCTTCAGAGGATGTTCGTGGAAATGGTCGGGGGAGATTGCCCGGGCTTTGACTTTAATGCGGATCAAAGGGGCGAGAAGAGGCCACGCGTCCCCGCATCTTAAGGTGATGCAGCGAAACGCAGGCACAGCACCCCCCGGGGGGGGGCTGTTAATCGATTGATGCATTAGGTAGGAGATTGGAGGAGAAGATCGGAGAGAGGGGGGGGGTTCGTTCTTAGGGCTTTTTTAGTGAGTTGGATTTATTTGTGAACTTCTCTCGCGATTGCTCTGATTGGACTTCGTTTATATTCGTTGATTTATCTAACGGTGCATTCTCCCAACTTGCCCCCAATTGAAAATAGATTTAACTTTATTATATATTATGTAATCTGGCATTGGGCCAAGTAAAAAGTAAACGTGGCAACTATTAGTCGGAGGCGTAACGTGGGAGAATCAAATTGTGACTTGTTTAGCTGGCGATATGATATTTTATTATTAAAAAAAAAAAAAGGGTACTATAGCTGAAGGTGGAGTGTCAGTTGTCGGTATCAATTACAGCCTGGCCAAATAATTCGATCCATATAAAACGGCCACGGTTTGATCCAGATAAGCTGTACTCTTTTTCTTTTTTTTTTTTTTTATAATGTATTAATCCGAATAGAAAAGGTTATAGGTGATATGGCGGAGATTATCTGGATCAAATTATCCATATGCCCGGGGCCGTATGAACAGAATGACACGAGTCACTATCTACGTCTGCAACTCTCAAACCCGCAATGACGGTGGCGATTATTTCAAAATTGATTGTGAAATTGACTGTAGCATGGAGGGATGGCGTGTTTCATTTCGGCCAAGAATATACGGCAAAGAGAAATGTTGAACTAAGGGATCCTCCAGAAAGCAAGGGACAGAGGTCGTGAGCAAAAGAACGAGTAAAAATGATCCCATGAACTTCTTTTTTTTTTTTTTTGGTTTTAAGTGAAAATTTCTTGCTTTTTCGCAGTTGGGCCAAGAGCAGTGTGATTTATTCTCGCCACCTGAACATTAACGAAGATATATATATATATATATATATATATATTTATTTTTTCCATTTTTGTAAAAATATAAAAGGCGACTGCAAAATTCAAGCACCGTATTGGCATGGACTTTGCAAGTGGCTTTGTTTGCTGTCCATTTCACGCTATGCCCGGAACAGAAGTTTGTTCAAATTAAAAAACCAAGCAGAGGAACAGAGAGAGAGAGAGAGAGAGAGAGAGAGAGAAGAAGCAGCATTTCGTATAATGGAAAAAAGAGTACTTGGACTCGACATAATGCAGTGCTGGGTTCATATTGGTCCCATTAGATCGTTGCCGTAATAATAATAATAATAGTAAAAATAATAATGGGTTTCGAGGCTTTTAGAAGGTCGTCTTGAGAAGACCCAAAGGTCATCAGAGTCGCACGTACAAATCATCGATTTCTCGTCTGAACTCAAAACTCTTTTTTGGCCAAAGCTCGAAGAAACTATCATATAACAAAGAGGAGCCAAAAAAAAAAAAAAAAAGCGGCACAAAACCTTAGTGTCATTTGAGGCACAGCATAAGTCATGACAGAAAAAAAAATGACACTGCAAACCCTGTATTTTTGGTGTTTTGCCTTTCGTACATCCAGATAATATGTACGCCTTCGAGGTATGCTGCCAACAAGTAAAAAACAAAAAAAAAATGAAACACAGATTCATTCTTGTGACCTTTTGAAAGTGTTTTTTTTTTTTTTTTTGGGTTTCTTTGGAGGAACTCCGGTTCCGGTTCCCTGTCTTATCTTGCACCCTACGGCAAACCCCAAGAAATCTCACCCCAACCACAAAGTGATGTGCGCGTTAACGTCGTCAAAACCAAACACGACGTCGTTTGACGATCAGGGCAGGTCACACAATCTGCAACAAGTTTTTCTTTTTTTCTTTTCAACAAAAAACAAAAAACAAAAAAAAAACGGAAAGAGGAAGAAAAAGTGAACTTTTTTTCCCCCCAACGGTTCATCAAAATTCATAAAAATAAAATAAAATCACGAATGGCACACCCTGTAATAAATCCTCAATCCGTGCCTTCTTTTGCCTGTCGAATCCTACTCCTCCACTCCACTCCAAATCAAAACCCCCCCTCTCTCTCTACCTCTCTCTCTCTCTCTGTCTCTCTCTAAAAGGCACTAAACCCTCTCTCCATTTCCCTCTCTCTCTCTCTCTAATCAATTTCTCTGGTCCGTAGATCCCTATTTTAAGCCATCTATTGTTTTTTGTTCGGCGTAATTAAGTTAATTTTGAAACGATGTCGTTGAGGCCGAGCGCGAGGACCGATGTCCGGAGGAGCAAGTACAAGGTGGCGGTGGACGCCGAGGAGGGGCGGAGGAGACGTGAAGACAACATGGTGGAGATCCGGAAGAGTCGCAGGGAGGAGAGCCTCCAGAAGAAGCGCCGCGAGGGCCTCCAGCAGCTCCAGCCCCAGCCCATGCCCTCTTCCATTCACTCTTCCGCCGTTGAGAAGAAGGTTATACTCTCCTTATTTACTTTGCTTAATTTATTGAATTGAATGATCGATAGCGGAATTGATTGCGGATTGAACTGGTTCTGTTGTTTTTGGGTTCTAATTTGGGGGCTTTCTGTTTTGGTTGTTTCGATTGGAAAATCGATATGCTGATTGTTATTGAGTGCGCTGGGTTTTATCCCTTGTTGGCTGCAGTTGGAACATCTGCCGTCAATGGTTGCTGGTGTCCGTTCTGATGATAGTAATCTACAGCTGGAGGCAACCACGCAATTCAGGAAGTTGCTTTCCATTGGTCAGGACTTGATTCCTTTTATTCTATGTGACATATATGTAACGTTGGTGTTGGTTGTTTGTAATCATTTACCATGTTCGTTTTTCCCTCATAGAACGCTGCCCTCCAATTGAGGAAGTTATACAAGCTGGCGCCGTCCCTCGCTTTGTTGAGTTTCTTATGAGGGAGGACTTCCCCCAGCTTCAGGTTTGCAGTGTTTCTTTCAATTAAACCTTTCTCTCAATGTTGGCGTTGATATATTTTTTATATTTAATTGATTGAAAATTTTTGTAGTTTGAAGCTGCTTGGGCCCTAACAAATATTGCTTCTGGAACATCTGAGAATACAAAGGTGGTGATTGACCAAGGAGCTGTTCCTATATTTGTTGGACTGCTTGCTTCTCCAAGCGATGATGTTCGTGAGCAGGTATGAGGACTTATCTACTCTATATGAGCCCCGTAAGTCTTTTAGGCTTGGGTCTGCGAGTTGCAGTTTTTGTAAGTCTGAAACATGAATGAATGGACTGTGACTAGATATGTGATGATTGTAACAGACATATGTTGTTGCCTCTTTTATTTTTTGATTTATAGGCTGTGTGGGCATTAGGAAATGTTGCTGGTGATTCTCCTAGGTGCCGTGATCTTGTCCTTGGCCACGGAGCTTTGCTTCCTTTGCTGGCACAATTGAATGAACATGCCAAGCTTTCTATGCTTAGAAATGCTACGTGGACACTGTCAAACTTTTGTCGAGGCAAACCACAGCCTCCTTTTGATCAGGTTTGTTTTTAATTGATGCATTTTCATTTACTGTTGTACTTTCTAAAGAAAAGATACTTGCCTATTTACTATTTGTTTTTGGGGAAAGATAGTTTGTTACTATTTCTTTCAACCACTATTTGAAATTTTCTTTGAAAAGATATATGGATGTTCATTGTTCATACTAGCATATTTGTCCTCATACCATCATTTCATGTTCATCCAAATTAACAGGTTAAACCTGCTCTTCCAGCCCTGGCACGCTTAATTCATTCCAATGATGAAGAAGTCTTAACTGATGCATGCTGGGCACTTTCATACCTTTCTGATGGTACAAATGATAAAATTCAAGCTGTTATTGAAGCTGGTGTATGCCCCCGGCTAGTTGAGCTTTTGCTGTGAGTTTGAGATTCTTAAATTGAGTATTCTGGCTATTTTTTGTTTATTGTGTTTGCGATGTACTTATAATCTGAATTTTTGTGACATATTTAAGGCACCCTTCTCCCTCTGTTCTCATTCCTGCTCTTCGTACTGTTGGAAATATTGTCACTGGGGATGACATGCAGACTCAGGTAATGGGGTTTTACAGACGTTTATATTTTGTAGGTCTGGTTCTGGAATGGATATATGGAATGACTGCATAAAATATTCAGTTGGACTGGCACCTTAAGCAGCTGACAACTGGGAGACCTAAAAATTAGGACAAAACATGAAATATTCCCCAGTGCATAACTACTGAGCTATCATAGCAGCTGCCCAAGCAGCTGTACTTCTATTTGCTGTAATAATAAAGTGAATATATGCCATTGGAATTCAGTTCAACCTCCCTGAGATTTATTCAAATTGTTGGAGGCTATGTGTTTCAGTTTTGGCTAAACTAATACTGGTTTTATTAAGGCCATGGTCTTGGCTTGGAAAAAGTTAAAAACTTTAACTGTAGTTTGCCGCACGAATGGTCCTCAATATGCAAATTGAATGAAAATTGACTTCACCAGTTCATCAATATCATTTCACCTGCTACTAGAATTAAAATTGACTTTAATTTGTCTATGAGCAAGTTGTAATGTGTTTGGACTTTTCTCCTTCTGAGATATTTTGCTGAAGAAGGAATGTCTAAGGCTATTTTTTGCTTTTATTCTTGCGATGTTCATAGAGATGTTTAGTGATCCTTTTTCTCATGCCATCTAAAAATGTGTGTGTGGGTTTTTTTTGGGCCTAGTGTATCATCAATCATCAAGCACTACCCTGCCTTATGAACTTGTTGACCAATAATTATAAGAAGAGCATCAAGAAGGAAGCATGCTGGACCATATCTAACATAACAGCTGGCAATAAGGAGCAGATTCAGGTGACGAATGTCTTCATGTTGCTTAGATTGATTTTATCCAATTCATCTGGTTCTGAATGTCTTATCCCTTACCCTGAATCCTTTCCCATTGAATTGAGGCGAACATTAGTGATTCCCTTATTCTCATATCTGAACTCTTGCAGGCTGTCATTGAGGCTAATATTATTGGTCCCTTGGTTCATCTACTTCAGAATGCTGAATTTGACATTAAGAAGGAGGCTGCATGGGCAATCTCAAATGCTACATCTGGTGGTACTCATGAACAGATCAAGTAGGAAAATGAAGTCCTTTTTTGCCTTAAATCCTTCAAAAAAATTATTGTGAGTTGAGATGCATCTGTTGATGCATATCAGTTGAATACTGGATCTCATTGTGGGTAAAAATGGCTTGCAGGTACCTTGTGAGCCAAGGTTGTATCAAGTCTTTGTGTGATCTTCTCAACTGCCCTGATCCAAGGATTGTAACGGTCTGTTTAGAGGGGCTTGAGAACATCTTGAAGGTAGGAGAAGCTGACAGGAACTTGGGCAACAATGGGGGTGTCAATATCTATGTTCAAATGACTGATGATGCTGAGGGGTTGGAGAAAATTGAGAATCTACAGTCTCATGACAATGTGGAGATTTATGAGAAGGCAGTGAAAATTCTTGAGACATATTGGTCGGAGGAAGAAGATGAAACAATGCCACCAGGAGATGCAACCCAATCTGGGTTCCATTTTGGTGGAAGTGAGGTTCCTGCTGTTCCCTCTGGTGGATTCAGTTTCAGTTAACTGTAAGGATTTTGTACTCAATAATTGAATTTGAGATTCTTAACTGTTCTTGAATTGGACTAACCTGATCAGCTTCTTGGTTTTGCTTATTAAATGTAGTATTTGCTCTCCACAGCAGAAGTTCATGTTGAGTCTGCTGGAACTGTGGTCAGGGGGTCAGGTGTCCTGGTGTCACGTTTGATTTATTTGGTTCAGTCACATATTCACATGTGTGGCTGAAAGGGATGCTGGACTGGCTCAGGTTTTCATGAAGGCCAGATTGATGTGGTGTCTCAGAGACAAAGTTGGTCAAGTAATGGGTATGGGTTGTCACTAGTAAAATAAATTGGGAAACCTGAGTTCGCTTTTCAGTGGTGCTTGCCCCTGGAGATTGGGCCCTTATAAGAACATACATACATAAATAATCTTTGTTGATGTCTGTTGTTCTGGTTGTCACCATAGCATTCATGTATTGCAATTTCCACAAGTTTTTAATTTTGGGACTCACAAGATCCCACATTTATCTTGCATGTAGTAGGGAGCAGTAGTAAGGATATTTTCTTTTGGTCATTTATCCAGTATAAGCATTGGTTGCAATGATTTGCGGGTGGTGTTCTTTTTCAGTCTGTACGCAATGTACTTGCTTTCTGTCAAAAATGTGGAAAATACTGCATTGAAGGGAAAAGTAGTCACTATTGTCATTGATCAGCCTGTTTGCACCTTGCCCATTACCGTTACGGCTCAAATTATGCATTCCAATCCGGATGCAGGATTACAATTTTTCTGGCCTCTGCTTGGTTTTTCTGGTAGTAGATTACATGCTTGGCTTGAATTCGATGAACAGACTAACGGTTAAACGAGCCATTCCTAGCTTTCTGCCTCGAGTTAGCCGTCATGGCACCACTAGCACTTGGCATACTTCTGGTTGATGACAGCGGTTATGTTGGTGCATGGTGTAGGGAAAGCGAGGCGTTTGAGTGATTTGCCCACGACAATTGTGACGATGTTAACCTCATTCAATAGTGGTGACTCTAAGTCAAAGAAGTTAAAATCTTAATTTGGTCGTAAAAGTTATCCTGGTTAAAATTTAAAAAAAAAAAAAAAATCGTGTGCAGGGTTGGGCAGATTTCCAGTTATCATGTTGTGAGATGAGATGGATCAGAAGAAGAAAATTCAGAAGGATAGCCTTATAAATGGCACCATCTAACGTAAGAATGAATCTCTATAATTGCATTAATGAGTTTCTTAATGAAAAAAGAGATTCTTCATTTTGGTCAAATAGTTTTTTAAATTATTCTTTTTTTTATCAAAAAATTGACTATAATTTTGATAAACATTTTGGAATTTAGTTTTATAAAAGCTCGGTCTAATTTATATGCTTGATCATTTAGTTTTATAAAGTTGACTCTCTCTCTCTCTCTCTCTCCCTCTCTCTCTCTCTCTCCGTATTCCTTCGAGTTGCACAGAACGTCTGACGCAGTCAAAGTTGAATTTACAAAAACTTTGAACAGCCGAAAGAAAATTTGTAAACAAAATGAAAATTGAGCTTACGCCCTATTAAGGAAACCTACCATTGTAAAGAGCTGATTGTAATCAAAGTATGAATCTAACAATAATCAATAAGATTGTAAAATCTCCATAATTGTAGGATTCTTTAACATACAAAATTTAATTTCTAAAAACAACGATGCTTCTTTTGAGGCAAAAAAATGGTTCTTAAATTTCCGGAGAATAAAGGTCATCCAATTATTATCTTGAAAACTATCTCAAATTCATATCTTGAAAATAATATTGTTTATGCGTCTAATTCCAATATGCCTAACTCCTAATTTTGACCGCCAATTTTATCTACTTGATTGCCAAGACCAGACTTTCCTCACAAGCCAACCCCACCCCCCCCCCGCCCCAAGAAAAAGGGTTGGATATTTTGCGATGCCGATTGGAGGGATGTGGGCCAACAGTGTTAGCTTAGGCCGTAGAGACTCTTAGTAGACTAAAAGGAGCTACAAAAATCAACCTTGCGTCAAAGAAGAGAGCATAAAATTGAACCCAAAAAAAAAAAATGTGTTACCAATAAATTATAGTTAAATAGTATCATAGTTATTTTTAAGATTGAAGGTGTCGAATTTGAATGTCAATGGAGCCAATCAATAAGAAAGAAAGCAAAAAAAGACATTGTGTTTAATTCATCGTCGTTCAGAAGTGGTGTTTTAGTCCCAGTGAGCAAATGGGAGACAAGATGAAGGGACGGGAACTATACAGCTTAAAAGAGTAAGAAAAACCATCGAATGGTCGTTCAAACGCCCGCGTAGTGAGGGTATGGAAAACATAAAATAAGACCACGATCTAGGGAGCTAGCTGAGAACTACTGGGAAAGTAAGAAGCCTGCAAAAAGAACCATTTTTTGACATGATTTCATGTCACCGAGGTGGAGAAACTTAACAGGCGACAGCTTTTTCTCTCTCCCTCGGTTGCAAGCATAATGTCTGACTCTGGAGAGAAAAAGGGCTCGAAAGGCTCAGCTTTTGATGGGCACCACCACTCACACTCACTCGAATGGGGTCTGAAAGCGTAGGGAACAGTTGTGTGACAACTCGACCCAACAACATCCCCATCATTTTTTTAATTATTTGTCTATATATTACGTTTCTTTTTCATTGCTAAATTTAGCTTTGAAGGAAGAGATTCGATTAGAACCAGACCAAGATTTCCCCTCAGGTCCTTTTTTGTGATTGATTGTGTTTATTATTATTATTATTATTATTCCGTCATCTATGCCATCTCCCTTCAAACATGTGACGAGAGATTTTCCTTCCTCTCTGCCTTTGTGGGATTCATCCTTCTAATTAACTGGCTCGTTTCTGACCCTTTTGCCAACTGGGAAACACATTGACACATACACTACCCCGTCCATAGCCTTCTGTCTTGTCTCACGGGGCCAAATAACTCAGAAAATGGCTGCCTGGCTGGCTTCTTTCACGTTTAAAAAAGGGGCTACGTCGTTATCTTGCTCCTTGTCCCGTTTCACTACTGTTAATTAAAGAAAATGCTCGCCCGCGCAAACAAAAGAATTCAATCTGTACCAACCAGGATGATAGTAACCTTTGTTTTTTGTTTTTTTGGGGTTATGTAGTAGGAAGAGATTAAACAATTAAGCGTATAAAAGACTAAGTCGTCCAACGATGATGGTAGGTCATAAAATGCCTAATTCTAATAATTGGAGTTCACATCTTAATAGCTTTGGATCAAAAAAACAAAGCAGAGAGAGAGAGAGAGAGAAGGGTTGGTGGCACATATGAGGTGATGAAATTAACGAGGCCAAGGGGCTTAGGTCAGAATTTGAAAGTCTTTCTACTGCATACAATGGATGTATGAACGTTGTATTTGTACCACGTCATTCTTCAACAGCAAAATGCCGAGCAGCCGGAATCCGAGAGGAATAGCCACCTGTAGCCCTTGCATGCTGCCACGTGCTTACCGACATATCCGACATTTGGCGGGTGTCGTCGTGCCCCCCGTAAACATAATTTTGTAACGCTAATTATGATTTCCCGATTTTTTTCTCAAAAAAAAAAAAAAAAAAAAAAGGATTTCCCGTTTCCCAATCACATAGAACATGGCGGGGGGGGCTTTTTGGTCATTTGATACCCCCGGCGGCGGCGGGGGGCCTCTCCCACCCCACCGGCGCCAAAAAAAAAAAAAACAAAAACAAAAATCCTATAGGATTTTTGTGCATATCCGCCGATAAGGACGACTCTCCTCTGTCGCGCTCACTCTCTCTCTCTCTCTCTCTCTCTCTCTCCGCTTACTCTGCTTTTGTTCACTTTAAAAGCCTGCTCCTTTCATATCCAAATGACCTCTTCTTCAAGAAATGATCATTAGAGTTTTGAAAAGTTTTTAACTTTAATTATATCTCCATGTCCTTCAAAACCCATTAACCTTCCACCATCTCCGTTTCCCTCCGACAACTTTTTTTTTTTTTTTCCTTGTAAGAAAAAAGGAAAAGGGTTTGTTTACGGAACGATGGATGTTAAGGAAGAGGTAGAGTCACTGGGTTATTAGAATGATAAATTTGGTTTGCTTTCTCTATCTGTTTTGATTGTCTATTTATTGTTTTAATGTACGGGGTTATTCTTTTGATTCTGGCCCCAGAAATCAGTGCGTGAAGAAGACAGCAGAAGCGATAACAAGAAATGCTGCACTGATTGCAAGACCACTAAGACCCCCTTGTGGAGAGGTGGACCAGCTGGGCCCAAGGTCCTACCCTTTTTCTTTTCTGGGTTTTATCTGCTTTTTTTCTTTTTAACTTTTTTTTTTTTTTTTTGTTTCTCCCTTGATTTCGGTCCTTCTCTTTGATTGTTGCTTCCGTTTTCCAGCTTCAGTGTTCGATTTCTCGCTTATTTTCCACTGTAATCTTGATTTTAGTGATTGAGACTAAAGACTTTTGGGTTCTAAAATTCCGGGCATTCTTTTCTTATATTCTTTATTTGGCTTCATTAACAACCTCCAAGGAACAGTCTTTTGATTTCAGTGTGTTCGTCTTTGCCGTCAATCCTTTTCATGAGGTCTTCTCGATCTGGTGATTGTGCTTGGTTCATGATTTCCTGTTCGTGGGTCTGCCTTTTTTCTTTTGTTTTTTTTTTTTTTTTTTGGATTGATCGGTTTTTTGACATTTTCAGTCGCTTTGTAACGCTTGCGGCATTAGACACAGAAAGAAGCGAAGGCTGATAACGAGCTTGGAAAAACGACCAGATGAGAAAAGGCAAAGAACCCGTCTCATCATTGTCGAAAAAAACACTAAAAGCGCCACAGCCAGCACTACTAGAGATTCTGCAAACTTAGATAATTCTACGTCTCATGGTGGTGGTAGTAGTGATAATAACCAGCCAAGTAATTCTTTGAAGATGAACTTAGTGGTTGCTTTGGGCGAGGAGATGATGTTACGAAGATCATCTTCATCAGCAAGAGTAAAGAAGCAAAGGTGCCAGAGGAGAAGGAGGTTGGGTGAGGAAGAACAGGCTGCTTTTTCTTTGATGGCTTTGTCTTGTGGCTCAGTTTCTGCATGAAGATGGCAAGTAGGAAGGATAAAGAAAACAGAAAGTTGCAAAGGAGACAGATTTCTGAACGGGTCAGGTTAAAAAACAATTCTCAACCCACTTTTAGTTGTCCTTTATGTCATCAACTTTTATTATTATTATTATTATTATTATTGTATATGTAGATTTTGGCCTAATGATGGGATGGGATTGAGGATGAGATGGAAATACCCTTGTTAATGAGGATGTTGTTTTCAGGTTTGTGTTGTTCATTCCTTCCTATTTTCAAACGAGAGGACAGGTTGAAGTCAAGAGAGTATTGATGCAACGTGACGTATCTGTCTTGGTATCCCTGTTTGTAAATTGAATCCTCTGAATTTTGTCATTAAGAAATTCTTGTTCCTAGGTTAGCACTTCTTCTTCTCCTTTTTTTTTTTTTTGTCTTTTTCCCTAGCATTTATGGCCTTGGATTTTCCATTTTTCTGTTGGTCGTCTCCTTGTTTCACCCCTAAACAAAAGGTTTTATGTAATTACCAATTAACCTTATTGTTTGCGATGCCTATTTGGGCCAAACCTCCTTCTCAATAATAAAATCGTAGCCACCAAACACCAATTGGAATAGGCATATGAGTCCGGGATGCGGAAACTTGAGCCCTCAGCTAAATTTAAATCTTGTTAACCTTGAGCCCCAGTTGAATGGACTCTCAAGTTTTATTACCAAAGTGGCCCATTCAGACTATCTGTGCAGTTACGACAAAATGCACATGGGTTTGGGTCCGAACCTTAAGATACATAGATTATTTTCGAATGGGCCCAAAGCAGGGAGCATGGAAATTTATGAATGAATTTTCTTGCTTGCAAGCTCAGCAAACGAAGGTTTCGTGAGTCCATTCCCTTTAAGTGCCGCGGGATGCCAACCCAGGCATATTCGTATTCACCACATGGGTTTTGCTTGTCAAACACTTTAAGATACGGATTAAAATAGTTTTCCCCCAGCGCATCTTTCTTTGCGTTTAGTGCTCTCTGTACGGCAAAAATATGCCCCCCTAGGCCAGACCTAGATGACGTTTTGGTTTCCTCTTCACGTGCCAATGCACGTCGAATTATCTAAATTCAAATGGCCTGGAGGCCTCGAAAAAAGAGAAAAAAAAAATCATATTTTTGGGTCTTTACCACAAATTTTAGGAAACTCGGTGGAGGGACGAAGCCCCACATCATCTGGGGTAGGAATTTATTAGTGTGTTATAAATTATTGAGTCTAATAATATTCTTATGGTATAATAATATCTTTTTTTTTAATAAAAAATAACGATGTAAATAAATTATTTTTTCTTAAACTCTCGGAATAATAACTTATATTTCTAATCGTCTCGCACTTTTTGAAGTTATAAAAAAAAAATTACAGAAAAAAGAGATTATCATGACAAAACTATTTAAAGCAAAAACTGTATTAAAAGAAAAAAGAAAGAAAAGAAAAGAAAAAGAAAAAAGAAAAGAAAGAAAGGAAGGAAGGAAACTGGGATAAAGACTGGGAGGGTAAACGAACGAGGGGGGTGGGCGAGGAGAGAGAGTGGGCATGACCCGAGATTGTCCGGATCGGGCACTAGAACCGCGGATGATGGGGGTGATCCTGTTCCGTGTTCAAAATTTCTCCCACATCACCCCTTCATTGAAGCACCGGTATCGTTTCTTGCTCCACATGACTTGATCTACCCACCCCTCCCCTCTCTCTCTCTCTCTCTCTCTCTAAGACGCTCCTCAAATATTCGGCTCATCCACCAATGTGCCCAGCCAATTGTCCCATTTCGGATTACTGTCAGGCATGCTTCTTTCCCTTGCATCTTTGTCTGTATAATCTTTCTTTCCGTGTTCGTTTCCACCGAGGTTAAATCATCGTGGGATAGCAAGTTGGAATCTTGCTCTATTATCCGTGATGTGCTTGGTTCCTGGAAGGAGCTGGTCTTGTTGATTTTTTACCCTTATTGCTCGATCTTCCCTTTGTTTAAAAGTCATTTACTTTTCTGTGGCATTTCAATGGATGAACATTGAGCAATGGAGTTTTTAATTGCTCGAGGTAATGGGGTTGCCTTTGTTTCGGTTTGCACTTCGCTTGGACCATCATCTGGAGTAGTTTTTGATTTTGGTTGTTGGCTATTTTCCCTCATCCGTGGAAAATCGTTTTCTTTGTTTGTTTCCCGAGTAAATGAATCAAAATTGAGAGACAAAAAGCAAAGAAATCTCGATTCATTTGAGAGTTCACGATTGGAGCTGTTTATGCATGGGAGATGATCATTTTCGTATTTAAGCAGATTACTTACTAACACTTCCCTTTGTTTTTCAAGTTATTGCTTTAATGTGCCATTTAAATGACGAGTAAACAGAGCTTCTTCAGTTATCTGATTAGATCGTTTATGTCGATTTTATTTCAGTTTCGTTATGTTGGGATGGCATTTGACCTTTAGTTTGGGAGTTTTGGTCTGTTTTGCATCTGAAATTCATCTTTTTGTAAAAAGCGCCTGGGATACGGGTTGCTTTAGCCTTTGCTTGCATTGGTACTTAAAAATACATTCAGGCATTCTTGACAACGTGGGTTCTGCTTAGGAATAAAGTTGGCTCCTTTTTATTCGTGTGGGGAGAGGAGGGGGGGGGGATCGAAGGTCTCCGTTCGTCGGACCAAATCTATTTCGGAAATTGAATTCAATTACGTCTATGATCTTCCTTGAGCCCCCAGCCGGCCGAAAGTAAAAACAATGTTGCAGGCCGAAGGGGTGTGTGTGTGTGGGGGGGGGGGGATTTAGAAGGGGGGGATGACAGTTGAATGGACTCCCTTAAGTTTTATGACCAAACTTGGCCCATATCATTCATCCTGTCTGTATTCGAAGCCTGTATGTCTAGTTATGACAGAATGCACATGGGTTGTGGGTCCGAACCTAAGATGTGTAGAACTTTTTCGAATGGGCCCAAAGCATGGAGTAGGGAAATGGAATATTTTCTTTGCTTGCACGAATGTTTCGAGAGGGTGTGTTAGGTTGCGTGAGAGTGGGTCAGTCCTTTGTTAAGGGCCGTGGGATGCCAACCTGGGCTCATTCATATATTCAATCACCGCATGGGTTTTGCTCGTCGAAACAATGCATGTTGAATTGAATCGGAGTATCAAAATTCAACGTGTTCTGGTGGCCTCAGGAAAAAATCCTTTTTCTTTCTTTTTTTTTTGTCCTTTTCTTGGAGGTCTTTATGACAAAATATTAAGAAACGAAGGAGGAAGGATCATGGCCAAACATTTCGGTAATTATATTAGAGCGAAAACTTAATTACCCGAGCAAAAAAAGCTAGTACAACAACCGAGTGTGGGGAGTGGAGGGAGAATGGGCATGACCCGAGATGTCCGGAGCGGGCACTGGCACCGCAGCTAATGGGGTGCTCAACATTTCGCTCTCTTTCCAATTCTCCCATGCCTCCATTGAATCTCCGAGTTCGTTTCTTGCTCCCAATGACTTGATCTTCCCCCCTATCTCTCTCTCTCCCCTCCTCTCTCTAAAACGCTCCTAAAGTATTCGGCCTTTGTACTCAACCACCAATGTGCCCATTGTCCCGTTCCGGATTACTATTAGGCATGCTTCTTTCCCTTCTATCTTTTTCTGTATAGACTTTCTTTCCAATGTTTGTTTGGAGAGAAATTAAATCAATCTGGGATAGAAAGTTGGAATCTCTTTCTATAAACATTATGTGTTTGGTTGCTGGGAGTGTTGGGTCTTATTAGTTCTTTTTTTTAAACACTTATTGCTCTCACTTTCCTTGGTTTAAAATTCATTTACTTATCTGTACTATGTCAATGATGAACACTGAACAATAGAGTTTTAGTTACTTGAGGTAATGGGGTTGCATTTGTATCGGTTTGCAACTCGGCCATATGCGATAGTTTTTAATTTTGGCTGTGGGTATTTTCCCTCATATGTGGAAAATAGCTTTCTGTGTTTGTAGTTTTAAGCTTTACTAATACTTCCCTTTATTTGTGAAGTTACTGCTTTAATATGCCATTTAAATGACGAGTAAATAGAGTTTCAGTTATCTGACTAGATCGTTTTTTTTTTCTTCGTCATTTTATTTCAATTCCGTTATGTTGAGATAGCATCTGACACTGGTTTGGGACTTTTGGTCTGTTTAGCATCTAAAATTCATTGTTGTAAAATGCGTTTGGGATACGGGTTGCTTTAGCCTCTGCTTGCATTGGCACTTAATATATTCAGACGTTCTGGATACACGAGTTCTCTTCAGGAATAAAGTTCATCCCTTATATTCATGGGGTTTCAACTTTCAAGGATCAAATCTATTTTGAGAATTGAGCCCAATTACGACTATGATCTGCCTTCACCATTTGTTCCTTTCTCCTGGTTATCTTGGTTTCACAATCTTGTGCGCACGCAATTAATTTGTTGAGGAATGAAACTTGAAAAGTTGGATCCATAAGTTGTGTGAAATTGAGTATGTATTTAAGTTCAATTGTGAGTTGTGAATGACTGTCTTCCGCATTTTCTGTTATTCGTTAAAACCTCATTTCATTTTTGGGTGCAAGTGAATTGATCTGTGATGCTGAAACTTCTTACAATCTGGCATTTTGCAGTTCTAGAGGTAGATGAGGACAGTTCCCATGTGCTTATCCATGCTGCAAGTTCCCAGATGTAGAATCCACACCTTCGCTAACTTTTGGCAAGAAGGCTTTCACAGTATAGATAGGACTTATAGAAACCGTTGTAGCTTTAGGTTGCTTGCTTCGAAAGTGAATGGGATTGAAGGAGGATACAGCAAAAGATGGATTAGAAGACCAGTAAGTACAGAAACAAAAGGAAGAAGCAAAACTGCTAAAAGAAATGGATGTTCTGACATCAAGGATGAAAATTTGGACAACAAAGTTTCAGCTAGCACTACATTGAATATAAATAACATTGAAGCAAGTGAATTCCAGAAAATTCAAGATTGTAATATTAAACAAGAGATTGCCAAGAACAAAAAGTTGGCTGAGAATGTGACAGTAATTGTTTTCGATTGTGAGACAACCGGGTTTGGCAGAGATGCCCAGATAATTGAGATTGCATTTCAAGATCTCAAAGGAGGTAAAAACAGCACTTTCCAGTCTCTAGTAAATCCTGGGCGCTATGTACCTAATTCACATATTCACGGCATTACAACTCATATGGTCTGCAGACCCCAAGTCCCAAGGTAACACCATTTATCTGCTGGTAATTTGCCCAATGCTTTTCCATGATTAGGATTTAGTTGTAAATGAATGATCTTGTTTAATTGCATGATACTGATGCCCTTGTTTGTTTCTTTCCTTTATTTTTTGGGGGGGGGGGATTTTATGGCTAGGAGACTTGCGTCTTTGTATGATGTAATCCTGGACAGCTCTACCACCCTTTTCATGCATAATGCCAGCATTGAAATTCGCTGGTCAGAACATCTTTTCAATGCCTGTTTAATCTAGTAGAAGGTGATGAGATGCGCAGAGTATATCAGATTAATGTTAGGATTGCTTTGAGAGACTGCACTAATCTGGCAGAAAGTGATGAAAAGAGTGGATACACCAGATTTACTGTTTGAGAGTGTATCGTTGAGATAATTGAGTTTTGGGGAGTAACATGCCACTGTGAAGGTCTTCAATGACTAAATCTCTTGCCCTTTTCAGTTCAAATGGAATTGTTGGATGACAAAGATTTATTACATATGATTCTCTTTCCAAGTATGTGGAAAGATTGCCATTTGGGATATAAATAGGGAATGAAACAATGTTGGATTATTTGGAAACGAGGGTCCTCATCTTGCACTTTTCAATTTGATGGAAACTTTAACTAATTTCAAACATTTCTTGTAGGATGAGAGAGCTGATACCTATACTATTGCAGTTCATCAGAAACCGTCAAAATCCCGGTGGCTATGTACTATTGGTGGCTCACAATGCTCGTTCTTTTGATGTACCCATTTTGATGAAGGAATTTGGCCGTTGCTCCATTGACATTCCTTCTAATTGGCGTTTTCTAGACACGCTACCACTGGCCCGTGAAGTCTTCAAGGCTAAAGGTCCTGCCTCTCAATCCCTACCTCTCTGTCCATGCCTATGCTTACACTACGCATGGTGACCCCGCGCGCGCGTTTGATAACATGCTAAAAGTTTCATCTTGACCATTTTATTAGGTTCAAAAGCTCCTGTAAAAATATCTCTGGCGGCCCTTAGTAGAAATTACGGCATCAAATACGAGGGGCCAGCTCACAGAGCCATGGCAGATGTGAAGGTGTTGTCAGCGGTTCTCCGAAGGCTAACTATCGACCTGAAACTGCCTCTTTCTGTTCTAGTCAGCAAATCTTTCACTCCCTCAGATTTAACGAATTCAAAGGGAAAGAAGAATTCAAGCTAGTTCTGTCGTGTTTTATCTTCGCCCTGTATTAACTACCAACTATTCATTTTAATTCTTAACCCATCCTTCCCGAATAAAAACCTGAAGCCATGTACATTCACCCATCTAATCCTAAAGCCACCACAGGACTGGAATAATTCAATGAAAAATATGATTTCAACGAAATATCCTTTGAAATTCTCAGCACGTTAACAAAAGTGGCCCAAACGCGTTGCTTGCACGGTCACCAACAGAACGAAAGCTATAGAGGAAAGAGGTCAGGAGAAGATGCTTTCGTTTGAGAGTCGAACTCAACGCATCCCGCTCACTGAACCTGAAACCTGGTTTGTGGCTGGCCAGAGCTCTGTCGAAGCCTGAGCCTTCTTCTGTTTAGGACCTTGGAAATGTCGTCGGCAATTAATTAGAAATTAGCACAAAAATGCTACCTTCTAGAGGAGCAAGAAGTGATAGTGTCCTTTTCCGTTTCCCGTTTGAGGATGCCTCTTATTTTGGCATAAAGGCACTGGGTGGCACAGCGGAACCATCTACTATTAAAAGGAAAGTAGAAAGTTGTCACACAATCAGCCTGCCGAAGACCAATCCATACAAAAACCGAAAAGTTGGATTTCATTTTCTCTTTCATTATATTTGAAAAAACAAAAAAAATGATACAACCAACATAGAGCCTCTTCTCCACGACAAGAGCATCCCGGAGAAACTAAAAACTAGCCGCCAACCTCTTGTATCAAAAGAATCAATGATAGGTATGTGACAAGTAAAAGTATCGAATCTATACATTCTCTCGGGCATTTGTTTCCCTGTAATAAGCCCTTCCCTTTCCCCTCATAATTATGTAAATCAGAAATAACAAAAGAGTGGAGTGATAGATTAATATGGTGTACCTGTTAGGAAGATCCAAAAATGCTCAGTATTCTGCCAGGCAAGGTACATTAGTATCTCCATGAGTCCATTGATGTTGCAGGGAAGGGTTGTGATGAGAGGGGATCAATTTTAAAAACCTATATGCTTGTCAATCACAAGAGTATCTCCTTCAAGATTAGGAGGACCAACATGATGAAGCACATGATAATAAGAACTGTAGCACACATAACCATCCCCCCTTGTTTCTGTGTTCTCTCAGCCTGCCAGAGTCCATCCATTAGACATGCCTCACCATGAAAATCAGTGTTATGCTTGTGAGTGTGTGTGTGTGAAAGAAAGAGAGAGAAAGAGAGAGTTTAACGAGGAAAGACTAAAATGCTTATCATAAAGGATCAGCAAGGATACCTTTTGCAGCTGTTTAAGCCCCTCCTCGACTGTGGATGCAACGTTCTGAATGTTATGGTCTATTCTATCAACAATGGTTCCCTGTTTGGCAACAAATTCAATTAAATAATAGTGATTAGATAAGAAATATGAAACAATCATGAGAGAGCTACAGCTTCTAACCTGGTCTATAACAAGTACTGACAAGTCCTTCATAATTTGAGCAAGCTCATTTACTGATTCCACAACCTGTGAAGGATAAACAGTTAAGGAAACAAATCCCATAAAGAAAAGTGTGAAAGATACAATTCAAAATCAAAAGATTTTAGTTAATAAAAATTTGAATAAGAGAATATCAAGTCGGTGCTTAAACCCAGAAATAAAATGCAAAGAGCTATCACTTGCCTGTTGGATTTCTCTTTCCCTTTCTACCATGAATTCCTCACTCTTCTTCAGCTTGGCCATTTGACGCTCATTAAACACCTAAATTGTCACGTGATCCAGAATTACTAAGTATTGTTTATTGAAAACCTTTATAGATTGTATAATAAAGTAGGCAGTGAAGTCTAGCACAAAAAAGTATACCATGTCATCCAAATTGTCATCATCCATTCTAGACCTCCCATTTAGATTCATCTCTAGATCAACCCCATCTTGACCCTGCATCAGAAGATAGAAAAATGAAGCAAATAAATATTAGAATATCCATCAGCCACTAGTTACTGCTAACCTAAAACTTTTTAAAGAAAAAAGATTCAGTATCCCATAAGCTACGGAATACATTTACAAACAATTACAGGAATTGCTAAATAAAATAAAGGGGAAAGAATGATATCTAAACCTCCTTTTGTTGTCTAAGACGCTTCAAGTACATTGACTGTTTCTTCCGTAGTTCCATTGAAAGGTTCTGAAGGTCAGTTGCAAGGGAACGCTGCAACATGAAATTGAAAAATTAAGCACAGTTTCATTTTTTTATTTAAATGCTAATAAGTTCATTTTCATGGACAAGCCCACCACAAAAAAGGATGCATAAGTTCATTTTTGCATTTAAATGCTAATAATTGGCCCCCAGATGTGACTTTGTAATCACCAAGTCCACCAACCAAGGCCAAAACTTTGTAATCATCAATTAATGGCCATGAAACTGCATCTGAATCAATTCAAAAGGGCAGATGGGCACACAATATCTCCAACTGATTAAGCAGGCCACCAAAAAAAAAAAAGAATAAGGAGTAGTTCAAGGTGCATGATACTGTAAAGTCCTAGAGACAACTTTTCCCCTGGACCCAATAGAATAAAAAAAAAATCAGATACATGACATCCATCAAGGCATACCTGCACATTTTTCCTAACATTTGAATCTTCAGAAGGCCCAGCTGCAGAAAGCCTTTGTAATTTCTTCTCTGATTTTCGTATAAGATCAGTTATCTCTTGGGTTAGAGACTCAATCATTCGTTGATCCTCTTTACCATCTCCAAACGAAGGCATCAGAGCTTTGGCATGTGCCTTGGCTAACTCTGCCATTTTAAATCGTGCACGTTGCACATTTACTGCTATGTCTTCAGACACATCCACCCAAGCTGGCGGTAGACCAGCTGTAATTACACCTTTACTGAAGAAAGAAAACAGGGTTTAACCTATCCACTATAACATTGTGCAGTAAGCACTGACCTGCAAAATATATGACTCTGAAGTAGACAAAAAGTTGTCTAGAAAAAACAGTTTCAAGAATGTAAAGGCACCAGCTGATGTATCTAATCATTTCCATTGAATTTAAAATAGATCCACCCATTCTTTCATCACCTCCCAATCAACCATCTCAGTCCATGCCATAATTTTCATAAACTAAGTTCTTAAAGTTCAAATGCCACCAGGACTCTGTCAAGAAGGATTTTATACATGATCTCGGAGGCCAAGAATCATAGTTTTGATTCATTTCATAAATTGAACAGCTTTTTCTGCAGATTCCCCTTTCCAATCCGAGGAGGCAGGTTTTCTTGTATTTACCGCAACAGACGGTACATTCTAAAACAACGTCAGCTCATCCTTTTCTGACAATTCTACAATACCAATGCTCCTGGATTTAGGCCCCAAAGAAGTGCATCGGATCACAACCCCAATTGTGAAATCTACCCAATGTTCACTTCCACTAAAACCCATGCAAACAACTTCAAGCCTCGAGGATTCTAGCGAGCCTATTGCTTGTCAATTCAATGAAATTACCACAAATGTAAAGACATCATGAATCTCAAATCACGACAATCACCTTTTCTCAATTCCATACATAAACTCTACTAGCTCGAGCAACGTTCTGTCCACCAACTCAAGAAACTAAACAAAATTAAAATTAAAAATAATAATAAATAAATGTATTGTAGCATTTCATTATAGACCCGGAACATCTATATACTCGCGCGTGTGCGTATATATATGTGTGTGTGTGTGTGTACCTTGAATTGCCAGGATCCTCAGTACTGAGAGGAGCATAAGAGCGGTTAGGATTGAGAAGGGAGGCGCTGACCAACTCGATCACTGGACCGCCGGCGGAGCCCGCCGATGACGACGGAACCCTAACGCTCTTCAACGCATCCCTGTACTTCCTGAATATCAACGTCCGATTCCTCGAAGCCATAATCAAAGCATCGAGAGGGTGGGTTGGGATCCGAAAGAATGAAAGCTAATCGGATGTCACGTTTCGGAGATCCGGGACGGGCGGAGGGTCACGTGCCCGGTGGCGTAGATCGGAGTTTTCCCGGTGGACGGACAAATAAGACTTGAGAGTGGGGCGGTGGGCATTTGCTGGTTTGTTGGTCCAAACCGTTGGGCGGGGGGCACCCTGTTGTGGGCCCAAAAATAATTACGTATTCTCTCAACTTTTCAGTGTTTTTTTTTTTTTAATTTAAAATAAAAAGATACATAACAAATATATTAATTATTATATTTATAAATAAGTTTTAAAATTATTTAATAGTAATTTTATTTAATTTTTTTATTGTTTTTAATATTTATTTTATAATTAGTAAAAGTTTTTACATCCTATTAAATTTTTTGTGTATAATTAAGGACGAAGAAATGAGTAAAGAAGGTAAAAATTAACATAAATAAATAAATAAATAAATAATATATATATGCCTTATTCACCGAAAAGAAAAACAAAAAGGATTTTGTCGCACTTAAAAAAAACTTCACATTAATTCAAATTAGTTGATTTGAACATTAATATGAGTGAATGTTTTGTGTTAAAGAAATGAAAGATGAAAAAAAAAAAAAAAAAGGAATAAACGTGTTTGTCATTTAGAGTGAAACTTTCTAATTTATTAAAATTTTCGAGAGAGATAGAGGGTATCCATTTATAATGCATGCAATATTAATTCATTCGTTCATTGAATTTCCTATGTTCATTTATTAAGATTTACGCTACGAAGTACTTAATTAAAAATTAGAAATAGTTATCGTAAAAAATCATAAAGCATCGACACCAGCATATTTATTCTGCAATGATGCATTTTGTCGATGTGTTTAACATGCTACAATTTTACTAACTTTATTTGTTATTTTTTTATTTTTTAAAGAGTCATCTAAAAAAGAATTTTAAAGTCCTTAAAAAATATATTTTTGATGATTAAATTTTAAAATTTTTTAATTTTAATTTTAATTATGAGAAGAATTATGATTTTGAGGAGAAATTATTAAATATTTAAAATTTTTAAAAAATTAATTTTATTAAATAATTTATTAATTAATAAATTTTTTAATAAATTAAAAATATACTTCAGAGAAATTATAAAGATTATTCATTTGCTAACACGAAACAATAGAAAAATGAATAAAAAGATTTTCCCTTTTTTTTTTCTCTGAATTACTCAGTCTTTTTTTTTTTTTTTCCAAATTCCAATGCAAATGTTTTGTCATGGGTCTGACTTAAAAAGCTAATAAAGCCGATTTAAAAGTAAAATTGCTCAAAAATTCTATTATTTTACATCATGATGAAATGAGTAATTGCCGATGATTGAAGGGCATCTACAATAAAATTATATATATATATATATATAATCATACATTAACGACACCGCCCTTTGTCCGACGAAATTCGCCCACGAGAAGAGACGGAGACAGAGACAGAGACAGAGACAGAGAAGAAGAATCCATAGCTGCTCATCGTCTCTCTCACAAAATCCTGCGACATCCGTATCGGCATTTCCCTGGAGCAAACCGTTCTTTTTTCGGCCGAAATATCCCTTTTTTATTAATAGATTCTTGAAAACTCGATCATCGACCGGTCCGCGGAGAAAAAGAAACGTTCTTTCCCATCTGTGTCTGGTGGAATTTTAAGAAAATTAAGATTAAATTATAAGTAAGGTTGCCAGCTATGGATGCTGATTCGTGGAGCGCCCGTCTCTCTTCCTTCTCTAAGCGATACCAATCGACTCTTCACTCGCGATCTGGTGAGAGCTTTTCGTATATGGTTCGTTTCTCGAAATGTTTATGTTTGGTTGCTGAGAAAATGGTGGCAAATTGGGTGTAGTATTTGGTAAACTGTTAAAAGATGGATTCTTTTTCGTTAATTTGAGCCCCCAGGTAATAAATCCATCACTTTTGGGGGGGGGGGTCTCGGCATACGGTATTAACAATACTTTAAACTGAATTGAATTGGAAGTGGAAAGTAACTTTTTTTTAAAAAAAAAAATTTTGTTTCGGCTTCTTCACAAGGACATAAAGAAAAAGCAAGCCATTTTTGTTACTGGGACAAGGTTTCCCTTTCTCTTTCTCTCTCTCTCTCTCTCTCTTTTTTTTTGTTTAATTCTTTTGGGGTTTTTGAGACCCAATAATCGAGAACTAGTTGAATTTTATTGACCTCGATGGTGCTGTATAATGGAAAATTTTACTGAAATGAGTGAATGACTAGTTATCGAGGTGAAAGGCACGGGCACAGGAAGTGGGGATCCTATTTCCTCGAATGTTCCGCATTACTTCCTTTGGACAAAGGAAATGAAAATACATGTATATATGGAATATCTTTTTGGTACTTGGATTTGCAAGTCACCCTGTATTGACTATTGAACTTTTCTTTTCTTTTTGAAATATCTTGGTGTGTTTCAAACTTCCAGCGATCGGTTTGGTTTGTATTTTCTCTGTTTAACAAGCTAAAAAATGGATCCTGGAACTAATAAAGGAACTTCTTTTAAGCTGGAATTAACTGTCATATTGCAACTGCAGAGATGTTTATGGGGTTTGAAGAAATTGATGGAGATGATGATATAAGGGAAGAGTTTCCATGCCCATTCTGCTCAGAGTACTTTGATATTGTTGGGTTGTGCTGCCATATTGATGACGAGCATCCTAAGGAGGCAAAGAATGGGGTATTTGTTTTCATCTCTTACAATAGATAGTTTTATGTGTTACTAGGGTTCAGAAATCAGTAGATTGTCTTATAGGTTTTGTCCAGTACTTACACACAGTTAAGAATCATAATTCATGTTAAAGATTTCTAATGAATGGTGTTGCAACATACAAAATACTGCCTGGGTATTGCTATAGCCAAATTTCTACATGCCTGGCCAAATACTATGGACCTTCATTTTACTGGTCTGTTTCATGACTAATACAAAATAAGTGGCATTTAACTCTGGAGTTGAGCTATTGTCAGCCCTACAGTTTTCACAATGCATCATAGATTTTGCTTTCTGCATTTCGTGTTTTGAAGACAAGAGACTCACTAGGTGTTTGTTTAGTGATAGAGACAAGAGATCCACTAGTAGATAGAGGAAAGCCTACTGTTATTGTTGTTTCAATCATTTCAATCTTCTGGGAGCGTGTGTTTATATGTGATTCTGCATTTTAGTGCTGGTGTGGTGAGTTGTCTGGAACTGAGAAGATTAGGATGCTGTGTTACTTTGTTCTTCTGATTACTTGGAACAGGGTTCAGTCCCCACATATATGGCATGTCTGTTATTCACACAAAGTTTTTTGTTTGATCTATGTCCAGAAACATGTATTTCCAAGGACTTAAACATGCTACCAAAAGCAACTTTTCATGAATATCTGCTTCTTATTTGCAGGTTTGTCCAGTTTGCGCAATAAGGGTAGGGGTCGATATGGTTGCGCATATAACATTGCAACATGGAAATGTATTTAAGATATCCCTTGTCTTTGAGTTATTATTAGTTCTTGCACATGCAGTCTTTTTGGAACTACGAGTTTGTGAATGTGAACTAAATGGTGTAGGAAATTTTGGATTATGATGACTATATACTGTGGTTGAGCAGATTTTCTTGAATCACTTCATCTTCAGTTTTCTTCTTTAACATTCATGTTTCACAGTGAACTAAATGGCTTTACCTTCAGTTTTCTCTCCATTGCCAAAAATATTTCACATGTCTAGACTGTCTCATTACAGCATCGCCCCCAGCGATTACAAACTTTAGTTTGTGATGCTTCACTGTGACTGTGTCTAAGTATTGCCTTAACATTGTATTTAAAAAAAAAAAAAAGCATTACCCTAATATTGGCCCTGCTTCTTGAATTCCTTAATATGTCTATACATGCACCGCAAGAGGAAATCACGTAAAGGTGGACCTCATTCAACCCTATCTTTATTGAGGAAAGAGTTGCGGGAAGGAAATCTACAATCCCTTTTCCGTGGTTCTTCCCATCTCACTGCCTCATCCAATGCTGCACCTGATCCTTTGTTGTCGTCATTCATTTTGCCTATGGCTGATGATTTTGCAAGTGGTCAGTCTTCTATTTTGACTGAAACAAGCTCTGCCAAGAAAATATCAGATGAAAAGTTTTCAGAAAGGTATGTTATCTTTAACTGAAAAACATTGGAAAAGATAATCCAATCCATACATTATCAAAAAGAGGATGTTCATCTAGTGAAATTCACACAAGAGAAATACATTTTTTTTATTGGTGATTTTTTTTAAGAATTATTTTTAGAGAAGAGTTGGAGGTTCAAAACCTTTTTGAGACTTGAGGTGGCATCAAGCCAAAGCTCGATGGTACATGTAATAGCCATTGCAATTGAAGGGCTAAATTGCCTGTTCTTCTTCCTCTGGAAGATAGTGAATTGGTGAATTGCTTTTCTCGTTATATGATAGTCTTTAGAACCTTTTTGGCATTATCATCCATTTCTTAATAGTTGTACCGTTGGTTTTGGTGACAGAAATGTGAAGTCATCGCCCCTGTCTATACAGGATCAGAGAGAGAGAGCCAAAAGAAGTGGGTTTGTTCAAGGGCTTTTACTGTCTACCATTCTCGATGACATATTATAAGGAAACAGATACTGGTTGCTGCAGTGTTGAACTCCAGATATTTTCATGATGTACGGTTCATTTAGCCTATGCCTGTGTAATATATCGGAGTGTTGAATAAAGTGTAGGAACCGTGTGCAAGTTATGTTGCCTGTGAACTTATATGCTCGTGGACCTGAACAGACATTTATTTTCAGGCCACAATTAAATGAGAAGAAAAATGAATAATTTCTTTCTGCAACGACTCTTTTCATGAATTTCTTGTGTTGCCACCTTTCGAGTGCTTGACCGAGCTGAGCTCGTACCTTCTCGGGATGCTCCATTGACTGGAGTTGGTACTTGAAACTCTTCGTGATAGAGACAAGCCAAGCTTCGTTGATAATTTATGTTCCTATTCATACGGGGCAATTACACCAGTGACCCTTTTTTTTTGTTTCTTTTTCTCTAGCTGGAGAAATAATCCACACCAACTGGGCTCATGGTGTGATTATTGTCTGATCAGGGATTCGCGATCTCATTGTTTTCATATCAGGTCTAGGAAATGATTGAAATTTGATGGCAGCTTTGGACAATTATGAGGCGGTGGGGAATCCTGCCTGCCGGATGAATGCAAGTTGGTGCTGTTAATTGATCGTTGGGAAATCAAAGGCATCGGATGTTTTTGACTTTGAGCTGGCGTCCAGTACTGGGTTATACATTAATTGGGATCATCCATAGAAGACCCACATTTGCATGAGGATTGTGGGAGTGCTCGCTTATTGATACACATAAGCCTCCCTTTCAAGTATTCCCCCCCCCCCCCCGGGTCATATACAATATGCATAAAAAAGATCCCTTTGTGCTCGTTAATCCGTCGATTGCCACCACGTACACTAGAAAAGCGAAAACTGATATGACAAAGAGCTGGAATGAGGCATCATGAGGCATTTAATCAAAATACATAGAGCCCAACAAAGAATCAGTACTGGGTAACAATATGATTTGGTCAGTCACCAATGAATATTATGATTCGAAATGAATAGTGCCTTCCCATGTTTATGTCGGTAAAAATGTCTTTTTAAGTCCTAACGAAAAGCTGAGTGCATCTGCATCAAGCCCTACAGAGCTAAACTCAACCACCGCGGCAGTTTTGTGTCCATGATCCTCTTCACTACATCCCCTACAAAAGAATCAAAGCATGATGAGCAAAAACCTTTCATCAGACTAGTCTCTCCAGCAGCCACACTGTCAACATGGATACAAACTAACGGTGGAGGCACGGTGTGAACTTCACTCTGCTTATGCTCGAGCCCACAAGCAGCTAAGATGGTGTGTGTAGAACTTCTAGCAATATCCATGAAAGTATCAGGGCCTGCATCGTAAAAATACAGATTTAGACTGCTGTTGACGACTAGCTGTCACAATGCAAGCAATTGACAAATGAGGATGTCAGACCCTAGGACAGGAATCTTGTTTCACTATCATCTCCCCCTCCCGCTGGAATTTTAAGCAACTATATGCAACATAAACATGGACCACAACAGACACGGAGTTTACCTAATTCAATATCACGAGACAATCTTTTCAAATGGCTTTTAACCACTGGACCCAATTGTTCCTTTGCCGTGTAGAATTGGCTCTCTTCTCTAATTCTATAAGGGGACAAATTCACATCAAATCCTACGCTTGACCTATTGTTGCACTGATGTGCTTGCTCATAACTGGGTACCAAGTTCATTCCTGTGAGTTCAGGCCACAATGTCAAACTAACAGTTCTTTCCACAGCTGGATCCTGGACCTCTTGCCTTCTACTTGGGTTTGTTCTGCCAAAAAGGGGGCCCCTATCTTGTACAGAAGAAGAGGGATGGTCATTAACCCATAATCTTTCCTCAAGGAGCACGGGTTGTGAGGCTCCCATTTCTTGTGTCCTTGTATTTTGGACAGTTGTTTCCCTCCCCCGACAAGATTGAGAGTTTGAAAGATTGCCGTGCAAGTTGGCAGTCAAAATCCCATGACTTCTGCTAGTCATAAGATTCATCCTATTATTAGAAAGCATATCCTGTATACGACGATGGAGCTGGCGTCTTCCGGAGAGTGTTGGCGCCCCTGCTCCAGATAGTGGAGAAGCTGCCTCAAGATCTCCATTATATAATCTGGGAGATGACAGATTCCCAAGTCCTTGAGTGAACACACGAGGTGAGGACTCTATTATGGGGTCTAAACCTTCTCCAATATTCACCAAGGGTGATGGCCTGTTAAATGCTTCCCTTCCTGGTGTGCTTTGACCAATTAAAGGAACATAAGCTTGGGAATTTGATGATCCTAGAGCAACTGGTCTACAACCATTGCAATACCAATTTCCTTCAGGCACTTGCCGACCAAGACCAACACAATACGTGTGTGCAGGTGAATCACAGAGATCACACAGTAACATGAGGCCATCATCTCCACCTTCATGGCATTCTGTACAAATCACATTCTCGTATGGATCAATAAAGTTTCTGATTTCTTCCTCTGATGGCTGGTAGACCTATGTAAAGCAACCACTCATTATAAAGCAAGAAATAAATAAGATACAATTTTAAATATCAAGCAATACGAGCGAAAAATAGACACCTGATCACGCTTGGGGACTTGAATAACCAAGTTTCTCAAATCAACTCCTGCCGTCGATCTTCCATTCTTAGTTATAGTCTTAAATCTCTGCTTGCAGCAAGGGCAACGGGATTCTACTTTTGACCACTCCATGATGCAAGCAAAACAAAAATAGTGACTGCAGCAGTTCAATGTTCCCCTAAATCTTCTTTTATTCTCTTCTGAAAGACAAATTCCACACACCTGCCTTCCCACCTCTGGCTTTATCTCCTTCACCTTCTCCTTACCCTTCCTTCCTGGGGCTTGTCTTTGCTGGTATAAATCCCCATTCTGCTGAATTCCCTTCACTGATGTTGAGCTCCTCAAACTAGTCTTCAAATCTCCATACAGCGCATTGGCTTCCCTCACTTGCTCCCTCTCCTCCTCAGAGATGGTATAATTATAATCAGAGGATCCAGATGGCATAAAATCTGAATCTGAATCCACAGTATATTTCCTCCTCCTCTTGCCATTTTTCTTGCCCTTCTCTCCAAGAACTGGGCAATTATCTATAAAATCGGCATCACCTTCATCATCATATTCACATCTCTCTTTCTTCTTCAATCTGCGAATCTGTCTCCCTTTCTTGACCAAAGGGTTTTTAGACACCCTAGGTCTCCCTCTCTTCTTTTGACCTCTTCTAGAATGCTTTTTCTTTGCAGTCCTTTTACCAACTTTCAGACTGTTAGTCTTCTTTTTCACATCCAGTTCTTCCTCCTCATCCAAACAGTCATCATCTTCATCCGGTGTGAATTCCTCATCATCATCACCATAATCATCCTCATCATAGACAACATCGTCATCATCGTCATCGTCGTCATCGTCATTAACATAATCCTCATCATCCTCATATGATGTCCTTTTCCTCTTCTGCAAGGATTTACCGCCAGTTTTCCCATTCTGTAAAGAACCCTTATTCTTTTTTGATTTGGCAACTTTTCCAAACTCACCCTTTTCCTCCTCCTCCTCTATCTCCTCCTCCACAAAGCTGCCAAAACTCTCCTCTGATTCAAACTCATTTAAAGAATCACCCAAATCCTCCAACTCAGCATCAGATACATTTTCATCATCTTCAATCACATAATCCTCATCTGAACCATTAGAGTCCTCATCATTAGATCTAACCCTTCTCTTGAAATTTCTCTTCAAATTACCTTTCCCTCCTCTTCCCATCTCTCTCTCTCTCTCTCTCTCTCTCTCTCTCTCAAGACACTTACAAAGGCAAAACACCAACAACTCCAACATTAACCAACGACTTTTATTAACCCAATTAACGCCATACTACAAAATTCTTGAATCCGCACAGCTACACCAAATCAAATCGTATCAAAGCAAATCCCGATATTCTTCAATTCTTTTTCCCTCTGCTTCTTCAATCCGTTCAAAGCCTGCAAGAAAAATTAAATATTTAACGATTATTCCTCGTAACCTATCCGTAATCAAATAGGGGAAGAAAAAAAAAACCCAACAAAATCACACACGACTCATAATTTAAACCACAAAGGAAAAAAAAAAAAAAAAAGGGAACCCAGATCACAAAAAACCAAGATACCATAAAGCTGTCCCAAAAAAGAAAAAAACAAAAGCAGCCAAAACCCACTAATCTAACCACCCTAAAGCTACCATCTTTAGCATCTGAATTAAATTTCCAGACATGAAAAACAAATATACAATCAACCGTTCAAAAAAAATCAGAATTATTTCTTGAACAACAACAACAGAAAGTAATTCAACCCTTTACCCAAATATAAGTATATTTAATTACATAATAAATGTGCAGGTACGTACAGATGGAAATCATGTGCCTCAAAAGAGAAGAAGCAAGATACCGAGTTGAAGGAGCAGAGCCAAACGGAGGAAACGATGTCTTTTATTTTTATTTTTGGAAATTTTTAAATTATTTTTTATTTTTTATTTTTTATTTTTATTTTTTTGCTTCGGTTGTTGCGCTGCGTTTAATGGTTGCCGTTTTGGTCAGATTTTATGCACGCAGTGTCTGCCGTTTTGCAAATTCGAGATTTAAAATATCGGACATTGGAACTTACGGCGTGCGCGATTTCCTACGGTGCAATTACTAAAAAGGCCTTGGACCTTGTCTGGCAGTTTCACCCATATTTGACTTTTCATTTCAGGAAGGAACAAAAAAAAAAAAAAAAAAAACAGTGAGAAAGAAAGAAACAGTAATTTCGCTCTTTCTTTCTTTTTTTATCTTTTTTATTTTTATTGTTCTGGTTATTCTGATTTATGATTATTGTTCATTTGTTTTCTATTTTCCAATTATATTCCCATTCATTATTATCAATCATGTCCGAGCAAAGCATCGTGCAAAAATGTACATTAATATGGACTTTTTAATACTTGCCAGCCCGAAAAGCCTATCCTTATGGTGTTGTCTATCTATGTTTTGTTTTGTTTTTTTTTTTCCTTTGTACCCATCACAAAAAAAAAAAAAACAAATTCCCATGTGTTTCAAAGTAGAGATTGATTTACTTTCTCGCGTACCCAAAAAAAAAAAAGAAAGAAAGAAAAAAAAAACAAAAAATTCTGATTTTATTTTGGTCGTTTGCCAGAGTGTTTTCATTAATGAAAGATTACGTCAAAAGCAGACCAAAATGATAATTTTTAGCACATGGAATATATCTTGCCGAGTCAACGGTGTTGAACTCCTCGTGTGAACTGATGCGTTTTTCTTGTTTGATACTTTTCGCTTTTCTGTAGGGAAAACAGTGGCTTCCACATTATGAACGGGAACTTGCAAGGGTATTATGACACGTGAAATTAAACTAAACAATAGAAGGGTAATTTCAGGAAAGTCCCCGCAAGCCCTCGCTGCCATAAACTAAGATTGGAAGACTCGGTACGAGCGAATTTATGTGAAATATTCTCGGCATTTGGAAGAACACGACGAGAAGGAAAAATCAAAATTTTTTTCTCTCACGTTTTTTGAGTGAGAAGGAAGGACGGTAGACTTATAGGCAAGCAAAATTGTACTAGCTTGCTTTTTCTTTTCTTTTCTTTTCTTTTCTTTTCTGTAAATCTCGCTCTCAACTTTGTGTTGATTTTCGCTCCAACAACAACAACAACAACAAATTAATTTTAAATTTGATTAGAGTGGGTTATATGAATTTTTTATTATTATTAATGTTTGCATATCTTTGATAATTTTTTTTTCTTTTGAATCCCAATCATTCAATTAACAACTTAAATAAGTAAACAACTTCTTAAAAATACGACAAACAACTTTTTAGATTAAAAAAACACACACATATATTTCAGAAAGAAAAAAAAATATATGTATAAATGGTTATATATATATATGAATTAAAATTAATAGTTAATTGTTCTTCTCACAAAAAATAAAAAAAATATATATATTAATCAAATACTATTCAATTGATAAATTATTTTTTTAATATTGAATTTTAATGTAATAAATTTAAAACCCAACATAATATTTCACGTAAAAAATTTCGTTTGTAAAGATAGAAGACAGAAGGTAAATACAAATCTAAAGCAACGCAAAAGAAAATCTATGGAATAACTAATAAGACTCTCAGTTATACTGTGGTTGACCCTAGAACGAAATTATGAGAGATTGGTCAAAAGCTTTCCGCGGAACCAATTTACCGGGACTAGATGCCACGTGGTGTTTTGGCCGCAGATGCGCAAAGCCAAGAGGTCGAAGAGGGAAAACGACCGTGCGGCAGTGGCGCGTGAAATTTGGACATTGGATCCGCGACGCCAGTGGGTTTGGCTTCACGGTTTTTGTCCACGACCGCGCGTTCCCATGTCGGGCCGAGGTTTCGGAATTAACGGGTCCATGAATTTACATCAATACCCTTTAGCGTTGTTTATTGAGAGCAGTTTAGCCGCCGCAAAGGCCACTCGAGGTTTAGATTCACTGCAACACTCGCCCGCCTCAACGTCGATCGCGACCGTTGAACTGGTTAAGATCATCGACGGTAAAAGGAGCACTACGTCATCTGGTGCTTTGGACCGTTGATCTGCTACGGTTTTGCGCGGAGCGACTGGCAAGAGAGGTCGGAACGCGTAATGGAAGGATATGAGCAGGTCCATCCAGTTTGCGCCTCATAAAAACAGAATCAGACGGCACCACCGCCCACTGATTTGATAGATCTTTTCTCAGATTGGGAACAGCTCATAGAAATGCCTTCTTGAGAACAAATAAATACCAAGTGCCACAAAAATGAATAAATTAATGTGACTCCCAAAAATAAACAATGTTTACTAAATAACAGGGAAGATTTAAATTTTACTTTTTTACTTAGATTGCTCGATGGGTCGACGAGATTTCTTAATGCGAGATGCAGATTTGTGCTTTTCGTTTGAAAAAAATATATTTTTCTGTACAAGTTTCTTATATCATTTTTTTTTTTTAAAAAAAGTTAAATGACTGTAATTTTATCGACTCAAATATTGACTTATATAAAAAAAATAAATTATCGTGATTACCAAACCTTTTTTTTGGGGGGGGGGGTTTCTTAATTTCAACCCAGTTGAAGATGATGCTACTGTAAATTGTTAGTCATGCACAACCAGCTGGTTTAATTCAAATACAGATTTCGTTTTTCGTCCCCTTAAAAAAGGGGAAATTGGTTTTTTACTTTCTTTTTTTTTTTTTGGTTAAAAGAAACTCTTGCTGACTGCCTTGTAATTTAAAACTACGAGTACAGTCACTGTAAAGTCGACGTTGGATCAACTGCCAATTTAAAATATAATCTGAGTAATGAGCCATAAGCAAATTATCTGATCGGTCTGGTCTGATTAGCAACCATTGGAACGAAGACAAAGGACTAAAAAGCTCGAAGCTTGTGGAGCAGGGCGGGCGATGAATGACCGTACAACCCCATGTTAGCTGGATGTACGGGGGTCTGTGTAGGTACATAAGCATGGACCGTGGGCTAAGTAGATGTAGTCCAGTGGGGGTGACAAGGTAGGCTAGGTCCTTCATTTTGTACACCCAACTCGCACTTGGTTTTCAGAGGTATTGTGCATGATGGGTTATCCCGGTGCACATGTTGGACCCTGTTTAGTCTTTTGGACAAGCGATTGCTTGTTTCACAATCATTCGGCTCGTTTGATCCAACCCACAGGACCCAGCTTCGCCAGTTGCTAGTTTATCCATCTCCATTCTCCGGCCCCACAATTGGGCTGCGTGTGTTATTCGGAGAAAATCCTCGCGAGATAATCTGATAATTATAAACTTTAGACTGATCTTTTAGGGGTTTTAGAGGTTATGAGATTTATGAATATGAAAAAAAAAATTATCTTTATCGTATAATTTTCAGTTTAATAATTTTTTAATGAACCAAAAAAAATTATATTAATTTGTATAATTTTCAATGGAACCATGAATTTATATTAATATGACTTTAAATTGCGTATGCTTAAGTTACAATCATTTACAATCATTACAGCTAATTCTATGTCCACCGCGTAGTTAAAGGGGCTAATTAATAGCATTAGACAACCACATCACGCCTAGGAAATGGAAACTTAAAGCCTATCTCGAAGTTAAACTCAACAAACAAGCTACTTGAATCATACCTTAATTAGTAAGGCTCGTCATATAATAGGATAGGATATAATTAAGATTGCGAAAGTCAGTTTACCAAGTTTTCTTTTTTATTTTTTAAATAAACAAAAGAGGCAAACAGCACAACCAAAAGAGGACTTGTGATTCCAATTTCCACCACTAAGACCTACATCCATGGACACAAAACCTTGACAACCCTTAGTTTCTTCTACTCAGGGGATTCCTCAGCGCATGATCTGCAAACCTTTATAGTACTTATGAAGCAATTTAAAGCTCTCTTAACTGTAGGGCTGCAACCCTTAATTGTATAAGGCTTCCTCTTCACCAAATTCGACACAACTGAGTGTTGCTTATGCTTAGTTTTATACTCCATACACACACAAAGACACACACACACACACACACACACACACGCACACACACACACACACGCTACAAATCATTAAGATATATTAAAGTATAATGCACGCATACATATCTAGCTAGCTTATCCCGTAAATGTTTAAGGCTGGAATCACCTTCCCTCTAGTCTTGAAGCAACTCATCGTTTACTTCTTTAAGCCCCATAAAGCGACTGAAGACAGTTGAGTTGTCCAATTCATGAATGACCTCAAGCGTTAATGGCAAAACACATGCCTAGTCTCTCAAAGTTGGTTCATCTAACAACATCATTCCCAAACTCGAGGACCATCCCAGCTATAATGATAATGGAGGGGAAAAGTTATAAACAGAGATTATAATAAAGGCAGTGCTCATCACCTCTTGTTTAAAGTCTTGCTCCCAAAAGAGGTACATTGTTTAGTTAGCTATCTCTCACTTTTCTTCTTTTTCAAAAGTTCATATCTTCCCCTTCTTGATTGCTAGATTTAGCGTGTAAACAATAGCTTAGCCTGAAGTGCCATTTGGGATCCCAAAGTCCAAACTTTCTTGGGCATTCGACATTTCATTTTCATTTTCTTTTTCTTTTTCGGCATTTTTGGCCAATATGGTTTTGTCAGTAGCCCGCAGGCCTGGACTGGTGATTGGATGTTAGTATGAAAGAACTAATAAAAAGCTTTGCTCCCATCATGCACGAGCATTAAATATAAAAATTTTCGGTCATTTGCATTCCTGTCGAGACTGAAGAATACGTCACTACTAAGAATGAAATGATGGACCAATTCCATTCTGATTCCCTTGTTACGGTAAGCATGTAGGACAGTCAAAAAGTAGGCTAATCCATACTTATTTGGATCCTAATTTTAGAAATATTAGGCTGATTATTTGTTAAACTAATTGTCATAAGATGTTTGGTAGGTTCATGAAGTGATTTGGGCACATGGGCTGTGTTAAAAAGGACTATCGAGGGAAGACAAGTAGTAAAGAATGAGTGATTTAAACATTATAAAAGTGAACAAAGTTTCTGATAGACAATCAACTCTGGACCGAATAATGTTTATCAGTTTCTATCTTTGCTTTACATATAAAGGGAAAAAAGTGCCACGGCAATGTGAGGATTGAGTAAGGGGTCGCCGTACAGCTACTGGTTCAAAAGAAGGAAAGGATGAGAGAAACAAATAGTTCGCCTTTAAGCCCCCAGCCCTCCATCGAGCAGGAATGGTTCAAATCCAATAGATTTTTGATGAAGCCTCGGGGAATTGCTGTCATGACCAGACAGAGCCCCCAAAAGGTTTTAGATATGTTGTTTAAGCCACAGGATATTGACTTCTATATTATCCTGTGCCTACCAAGCTAATAACTTTTAGGGTTTTTTTTTTTTTTTACGTGTTCTGGTGCAGGTTGACCGGTTAAGCTATTGGCAACAAGCCACTTGGTGCTATGGACCTCAATGCAATTAGTGAAAAAGCCTATATCATCATGAAAATAACCAAGTTTCAGCATTATAATAACCAAAGTCGAGAGAAACACGAATTTCCTAAGTTTATGCTGAATAATAATCCTCTCAGTATTATATGTTTCGTCTTTTGGCGCATGTGGAAAGTTGTTGGTGGCTCATATAATCTCATCACATTTTCACTTTTAAAACCACCCCAGTTTCAAAATCAAAATTTAAAACAGAAAAACAGAGCATTTTTCCCGCATCTGGGGCTTTGGTTTATATGCAACTGTTTCCAAAATGTAGCCTTCTGAAGAAAAAGTCTAGAGACTGACACCTGGTGTTTAGCTAGCTAGTATAATGTTTTTAGTTTATTGCGTCTGGTTTGTTGGTCAGCAAAACAATTACGAGCATGGATTGTCGGGCAGTCTAATGTTTTTTATCTGCTTAGGTGCGTGATCTCATAGCAAAAATGTTCATATGGATCAGGCTGCTTAGGTCCTTAATACGGTAGGGATGGCATGGCAATGGTTAGGGTCGGAGGGAGGGACTGTAATCCGTAGATTCATGAAACCCGCAATCCTTGCTATATTCCATTGAACTATAAAGTGATACGTGAAAGTGGACGTGGCCCATGGCCACGCTGGTGACTATTCCAAGCATGATAATTAAGCTTTTGTGCTACTGAAATTTTGTACGTGGATCACTCGCAGAGGCTTAAAAAAAAACAAAAAGAAAATAATAATAATAAAAAAGTAGTACGGCAAACCACACAATGTGACCATGTCTTGGCCTGACCAACTAAGTTTGCTTGGTGGGCCATCAAAGCAGAACTCTTGAAAGAAAATGTAAATTTTAATTTTAATAAATTTTTAATGATACTTAATACACTTATTTATTATTATTATTTTTAAGTATAACAAATTTATTATTTTAAATTATACTCTCTCTCTTTTTTTAAAAAAATAAATTTCAGTTGATTCTCGTTTAAAATTTTTATTTTTCTCGTATATAATATTATGTTAACTCTAATATACGTTTAGGTGAGTCAAATTAGAAATCTTGATTATTATTAGGCAAAATAGTGGAATATTTTAACAGTTAAATCCTAAAATAGAGCATATTGCACAAGTTTCTTACTACAATTGGCCCATGTTTGGGCCTGTACTGGTATATGACCACAGGCAGGATCAATTCTGCTCGAGATGCTCCTTGTAAAAACAGACAAAGGTGGCGCATTTGTGGTTGCTAAAGATTCGAAAGGTGTACTGATAAATTATAGCTCCGGAGTGCTTGAGTTGCATTCGGGGTTGGAAGTCTTAAATAGAGAGTTCTCAGACCTAATTAACTAAATAATAATAATAATAATAATAATAATGGACGGCTTCCATCAGAGGACACTGGAGCCCACCTGCACCATGAACTGCGATCGGGCCGGCATCCTTTTGCCCTTAAACTAATCCATGCCGAAGCCGGCACGGAGCCTCTGCCCCCCCCCTCCACCCCGCCGGCCCCTCGTAGACCTCTCGGGGCCACGTCCAACTTTAATTTTATATAGCTTTTCTTTTTGGTAAATGGTTTCCTTCATTTATTCATTTATGAACCCGGACCGAACGTGTGCGTTCTAGGCTCGCGTATTTTTGAACCACCTTTAGTGTTTGAATACCGCTGTCGACTCGAACGCCGGAGGGAGTCTGGCGGATCTTCAAATGACGACAGAGCCCTGCATCTCCTTGACTCTCTCGCTGCCCCCCCTCGTCACGAAATTGTAGATCCCAGACAGTCTACAGAGGGGACATTGCTGGATTCTGCTTAAATTTAGACTTTCTTATTCATATACGAGAGATTTTTTTTCTTTTTCTAAAACAGTATTCAGTAGTAATTAGTTTGATTAGAAGTTAAAGAAAAGGAGAATTGTGGGTCGAGATCGTACTTTTCTTCATTTATGGAATACATTATTGTTCTTGAAATTACCCCAAATCTTCTTTCTTCATATTCATATTCTTGCATGCGGGGATGTGATCTTTACACACAAAATAATAATGTTATCTTTTACAATTAAATTACTCAATTTAAGATTATATTTTTAATTAAAAATATTATATTAAAATCTTTTTTTTTAAATAACGATATTTATTTATGAAAAATATAATCATTGTGTTAGATAAATCTCATTTATCAAGTAAAAATTTTAAATTGAGTTAAATTTGTTTTGAGTTTTATTAACAATTTTTAATTTAAATCTTAAAAAAAAAAGTTTCATACTATTTTTCTCAAATTATTTTTTAATGAACATGACATGACATAAGTTTAGATATCCATGCATGACAGGCTAGATTCACTCAAAAGAACTAACGATTACCGGGAGAAAAATCTACGGAAATAGGGCTAAAGCATGAGGCGATGATGCATGCACACATCGTGTCGTGCGCTTCCATTTTTTCTATGGCCGTCAATTGTTTGCATAGTTGCCGTCGTCTCTGAGTGGGCAAGTGCAATGCTGTCTATCAAGATAATGCGGGTGGGTGCTAGGCTCCTTTTCATGATTTGGGTTTTCGGTTTCCTCTCTCTGGGGCCATTCTAGTTGGCCCCTTACTCTGTACAGGTTCCCTGGGCAAACTGCCTGCCCTTCTCTACCTCCTCCCACCACATTTTCCTTTTCCCCCCTCTTTTTCTGATGTATATATATACACTGAGCAATAAGCACAACCTTTTTTGATAGGAACTCAAAAGCTAGGATGATTTTGGATTGGCGGCCACATGTAAACACCCTACACAACTGTACTGTACATTACCTTAATGGTCGGCTTGCTGTTGACCCGCAAAGCTAGGTGGGCAACCGTCGAACTGATTCCATACCAGCAGAAACGCTGACGGGTGAAAAAGACTGAGTGCCCAATAACTAAAGCGGTACATATTGGGGGACCTAATCACCATATTTTCGTTTTAAACTACTCCAAAAAAAAAAAAAAAAAGTTTCACATTCCAAATTAACACCCTCAAAACACAAAATTTTGATCATAAACCTCTTCTAAACTAGAATTGCATCTTTTGGTTATCGAGTTTGTGCATACCATGTTAAGTCTACCCTCTTATTTAAAGCAAATACAGATTATTCACATCAGAATCTGAAAAAGCACAGAACATAGAGTTTCATCTTCATGTAGCACATCTCTGCATTTTTATTATTTTTTTTATTACTTTTAAACACACATCTTTGCTAATAGGTTACTGCGACATAAGCAAATTTATATAGAGTGGTGATGGCATGACTACGGTTTAAGAGCAAAGGGGAAAAACATAGTTTCATGGTGTTGAGTTGCAGAATTAATAGGCAGCAGGTTCACACAATGTGCAGAACAATGACGCTTTTAAACATCATTAATCTTCGAAATCAAGCTTCATAATTAGTTGATGAGCACTTAATTGAGGTTAATTATATTTTTCAAAGAAAAGAACTAAGTGGGAACGGCGGTGGTAGTAATCATCATCTCATCTGTCTAAAGACTTTGTCTACCATTTTTGAGTTGCCTAATCATGATCAAATGTCACATGCCTAGCCTTTATACACAACCAAATGCACATTTGATTGCAGATATTTATAATACAACTCAAAAATAATTAGCTGTTTTTTCCTATGTACCCAAAAAAACAAAAAAAAAAGAAAAAGAAGCAACGCCTTGTTATTGCAAAGTCCATCGGTGATCAGGATACAGGAGACGTGAAAGTAACACATATAATTGATTATCATTTTTCCACCAATGTAATTAAGATGATAGTTTAATTAAAGATCATTTGCTTGTGCGGACAAGTGGATTGATACGTCTGATCCATCCGTTTGTAAGATATGAGAGCCCCGCCAAGTTAAATTTCATGTAAAAAAAAGAAAGTCTACTCTCTTATTAGGTTATACTTTTATTTTTTTAATTACTAAATAATATTTTTATGAGTTCACAATCCATAAATAAAATAAATTTTTTTATCATTATAAATAAAATTAGCGTGAGTTTTTTTTATAACAATAAAATTAAAAATTTTTACATAATTACTTAATAATAATATTTTAACTGATTGAGTGCTAATTAAAAATCTTTAAATCAGTTTAATCTAACATAAAATTTATCTAGCCATAAATGAGTTATTCTAAAATTCTTTTATCCTTTTCTTTTTTTTATGTTTATGCCTAAAATCGTAGTATTTACGACAAAATTTTATTTGGTAAGTCCATAACCACATTAGTGACTGTGACTGGGCAGTCTCTCTTGGGATCCTTTGTTCACTTGTTAGGCGTATTATAATAGTCTGCATTTATGATTTCTAGGTGTTGTTTCCGAAGAGTTGAAATCTTATAAGGAAACCACTTAAAGTAGAATTTTGATGGTAAATTCACGTATAATCACTGAGTATAAATCATTAAAGATTCAAGAAAAAAAAAAGGAAATTCTGTAAATTTTCGATGGCGTGATACTCAAAAGTAATATAATAAATCTTTAAACAACAGTGATTATTTTATTCCATCTTTTTATTGGTTTATAAGAAAATGGATAAAAGTAGCCATTCAATTTCTCTGCTCGTGAAAAAATATACACAGTCGTGCCTGAACCCGAGAGACACGGAACCACCTTCGGTAGCTTCTTTCTTCAAATATTAGACAGCGCGAGAGAGGGGGGGAGAGAGAAACAGAAAGAAAGTGAGAGAAAATCTTTTCCCAGGAGAGAGAGAGGAACCCCTCCATTTTCTTCCTCTCTCTCTTTCCATAATGCATTATTCTCCTTCCGAACTGTATCTTCTTGAGCATCATCACAATAACACATTTCTTGTTCTCTGTCTAGGAGAAGGCAATATAAAGGCAATGCTAGATGAAGGAACCTACCCATATGCATAATAAGCATACCCATTTTCTTGATTGTTGAAAAGATTGAATCTTTCTTGGTTTCTTGAGATTATTAGGGAAAAAATTGAATTGGGTTTCTTAAAATATTGTGAATTGGTTTGGTTTGGAGAAAATAAATGGCAACAGAACAGCAAGTTTTTCCTTTCTCCGTTGTTTCTGTGGTTGAGGATATTCTTCAACAAAATGGGACTCGATTAAGTGACGTTGAATTGGCTTCAAGAAAAGCTGACGAAGCTTGTATGATCAATCTTCCTTCTCCTTTTCTTGCTTTTGTTTCAAATTTTGATCGATTTTGAGGTTTATTGATGATGGCAAATTCAGAAACAATTCTTTCGGCATATTTTTTGAGCAACTGTGTCTTTTTTTATTTTTTAAGAATTTTTTTGGATCTTTATAAATGATTTTCAAGGATCATGTGATTGTTTGATGCACACATTGCATTGGAATTTGTTTACTTGAAAATAGTGAATTCATGAATTCTGTGATGTTTTATCCTTTGCTGATAAAATTTCAAGCCAAGATTCTTGAATTGAGTTAAACACTGAATTTTGCTGCAATATAAAGAAAATTCCGGCTTTAGTCCTCTGCATCTGAATTATCGTATTGCATGTTAATTGTCATTGAACCAGTTAGAAGATACATGAATATCTATGTGTAAATTGTCACACACACACACAAACATATATGGGATTACTGTACCATCCGAATTTAAATTCTGTTGGCTGGCACTTGGAAGTTACTTCTTTCTTGCTTGAATCATACTGCATAAGAAGGAGAAGACGGCAATTTAAGACACACGGTTCATAGCTGATGCATGGTCTTGTTGCAGCCTTTAGAAGATACGAAGCAGCTGGGTGGCTCCGGAAAACAGTTGGAGTTGTTGGGGGCAAAGATTTGCCGGCTGAGCCATCCGAAGAAGACTTCAGGCTTGGATTGCGAAGTGGGATAATCTTGTGTAATGTCCTTAACAAGGTTCAACCTGGTGCAATCCCAAAGGTATGCTCGACTTGGTTATGATTAGTTTCGCTGATGACTATACACTGTAGTTAGTCTTATAATATTTATATTGTTAATTCTTGGTAGGTAGTAGAAGGCCCCAGTGATTCTGATAATGTTCCTGATGGGGCAGCTCTATCTGCATATCAGTATTTTGAAAATGTGAGAAACTTCCTTGTGGCTGCAGAGGAAATAGGGCTTCCAGCTTTTGAAGCATCTGATTTGGAACAGGTGGGAGTTTAACCATGGTCACATGTAAAGGAAATTTAGACCATGCCATGGCAATCTTCTCTGAGATTGTGAGAGTCGTTTTCCTGTTTTGACATTCTTTTGCATCTTGAATTTTCAGGGAGGAAAATCTGCAAGGATCGTGAACTGTGTTTTAGCCCTGAAATCATATAGTGAATGGAAAGTAAATGGAGGAACTGGGACATGGAAATACGGAGGAACTTTGAAACCCCCGACTTGCGGGAAACCGTTTGTGAGGAAAAATGCAGAACCATTCATGAATTCTTTTTCTCGGACCTCATCAATGGGCTCATCAATGGGTAGTGTGTCAAGTGGTGACCAGCTTCTATGTGATGATTTTGGTCAGGAACTCAATGAAGGAGTCAGTGAGCTTTCCTGTTTTCCGTTCTTGACGTTGATAGTAGATAGTGAGTCAGGGCTGAAATCATATGTACATTCAACTTGTCAGGTTGCTGGCCGTTCCTTGAATATGCTAGTCCGTGCACTTCTTTCAAATAGGAGGCAAGAAGAAATACCCAGTGTAAAGCTTTTTTCTTCCTATCTCAAACTTGTAGATGATTTATCCTCGTTAGGACAAGAAATATGAAGGATGCCACTTGCTGATCTTTCCTGTTAAGATGGCTGATGAGCATTACTACAAAGGAGACTGATGGGGTTCTATTTTTTCTGCCTGACGTAGCTCTTGCTCCTATTTGTTTGTGCCAATAAAGTACTATTACCCTTTTTTTTTTCTCTGATAACAGATTGTAGAATCTATGTTAAACAAAGTCATGGAGGAATTTGAGCGTCAGTGGGCAAGCCAAAATGAACTGGTGAGCAGCTGTTTCTCATAGACAGTGATTTTACCTTTCCTGTCTCTTAATAGTATTATGGACTCGTGTTTCTATGAGCATGCAGTTAATTGCTCTCGAGTGTTCCTCGTCACCTTTCAAATGAATGATTTGGCACAAACATGTAGCAATTCTCTATTGTCATGATGTAAAACTAATTATTTAATATTCTTTCAATCTAACAGTCAAAGACCATTGCAAAAGGTATGGAAATACCCAGTGCTGGCCTGTCTCTCTCAAGATCGTCTAGTGATGCTAAGGTATTGAGTTTGGTTTGTACCATAAAATGCTGAAAACAAGCATCATATTTTCCTTCTTTGGAATGAAACTTAGCATGCAAAATCAGTTGTTTCTATAAGCTTTCTATTTCTCAAAAGCAATCAGGTGACATTTATTTTGACTAATGCACTGATTAAGAAGGAAGAAGAAACCTCTCGCACGATTGGTAATGAGGTACCTTGCTGCAATGAGGAATTACAAGTCAAGATATCAAAACAGCACATCCTGGTTGTAAAGCAACAGAAGGACATTCAGGTAATGGGTAAATATCAAGCTGATCTAAGATATTTCAAACCGCATACCTGTATTAAAATCATGAAACAAGTTGTTGCATGCAGGAACTGAAACATACTCTTCACTCCACAAAAGAGGGAATGCTATTTTTGCAAATGAAGTATCAGGAAGGGTTTGAAACACTAGGTAGAATTGAACTTCTCTGTGTTGTTTCAAGATCATTAGAAGATGAATGACATGCATATTTTCTGGTTTCTTATGATAGGTAAGTACTTGCAAGGTCTAGCTCATGCTGCATCAGGATATCAAAAAGTTCTTGAAGAAAACCGGAAGTTGTACAATCAAGTGCAGGATCTGAGAGGTATCATACATTCTGGTGTAATGCATAAACTTAAACCTTCATGTGATTCTCAACCACATATGATGTTATCTGTGTTTGACTAGGAAATATTAGAGTATATTGCCGAGTGAGGCCCTTCTTGCCTGGGCAGCCAAGCCGTTTGACTACTGTGGATCATATAGATGAAGGACAAATTACCATCATCAACACTTCAAAGTACAGCAAAGAAGGGCGGAAATCTTTTAGTTTCAATAAAGTATTTGGTCCTTTGGCAACTCAAGGTCTTTAGGCCTCAATGTGGTTCCTTTTCTATTGTACTCCTTTTCTTGGTGTTCTCCTTGAACTATCTCTACTTTTTATTTTTTTCTTTTCCTGCAGAGGAGGTATTTTCGGACATGCAGCCTTTGATTCGCTCTGTTCTTGACGGGTACAATATTTGTATTTTTGCATATGGCCAAACAGGGTCGGGGAAGACTCATACCATGGTGAGGGATTGAGCATACAACATATAATCATCCCCAGCATGGTGTTCGTATAGTTCATTCATTACAAATCTTCCCTCCACTGTTTTCTAGTTCTTAATAGCAGTCTTTTCATTGACCAATTAACTTATATATATTCATCCCGTGTATTGATGCAGACTGGACCCAAAGATCTCACAGAGGAAAGCTTAGGTGTGAATTACAGGGCATTGAGTGATCTGTTTCTTCTCTCAGATCAAAGAAAGGATGTTATTTCCTATGATATTGCAGTCCAGATGCTTGAGATCTACAATGAGCAAGTGAGGGATCTACTTGTGACTGATGGCCTTAACAGAAGATATCCTTTCATTACAGTAGAGTTCATCTTTTTCAAAGGCTTCATAGCTTCCTACTTGTGTTCTTAACCTTTATATACATTAGAAATACGCAACAGTTCTCAGAATGGAATTAATGTGCCAGATGCAAGCCTTGTACCTGTGTCATCAATGTCTGATGTCATAAACTTGATGAATGTTGGACAAAAGAATCGGGCAGTTGGTGCTACAGTGATAAATGATCGAAGCAGTCGATCTCATAGGTGTGGCTAATGTGCACTAGAAGCTTAATACCTGTATTGTGATTTGCAATATCAACCACAAATCTTCTTGTTTGTTGAACTAAATAGCTTAAGCATATGTGCTGCAGCTGCCTGACAGTTCATGTTCAAGGGAGAGACCTTGCATCCGGAACTGTGCTTCGTGGATCCATGCATCTGGTTGACCTGGCAGGAAGTGAACGGGTTGACAAATCTGAGGCTACTGGAGATAGATTGAAGGAAGCACAACATATCAACAAATCTCTTTCTTCTTTAGGAGATGTGATTTCCTCCCTCGCTCAAAAAAATTCACATGTTCCCTATAGGAACAGCAAACTCACACAACTCCTCCAAGATTCACTTGGTAAAATTAACCAAAAGCTTTCTATCTCCTTTCTCTTCCATGCGCTGAACTTTCTGATTTATATTTCCCCCTTTTTATTATTTATTTATTTATTTATAACCATTAGGTGGGCAAGCCAAAACACTGATGTTTGTTCACGTAAGTCCTGAACTTGAAGCTCTTGGAGAAACAATTAGCACACTAAAATTTGCTGAACGAGTTGCCACTGTTGAACTTGGTGCTGCTAAAGTAAATAAAGACAGCACGGAAGTGAAGGAACTAAAAGAACAGGTTCTTCCTCCTTTTCAATTATGTTCATCATTGATAAGTTTCAGAATAGCACTCAAATCATTTCCTTGTTTATTGTATGAGACAGGCTTACTTACTCTGAGAATTTCATTCAAAGGCTTTTTAATTGCCCTCCTTGTCTCTTTTGCATAGATTATTGCACCAAGAAATATGCTTAGCAGTTTCTGGTTGTCTACTTCCAGATTTCTTTTCTAAAGGCAGCCTTAGCAAGGAAGGAGGGAGAGATGGAGCACTCACAACATTCTCGATCCAGCACCCCGGAGAGAGCTAAAATGAAGCGTGGTGGATTTTCTCCTCAACAGAGTTGGCACAGTGTGGGCAATATCTCCAACGGGCATAGGCAGCCAATGGAGGAAGTTGGTATTTTAGAGGTATAGATAATCATAAATGATTGCAAATGTTATGATTTAAAGCAATTCTACTATTAAGGCATAAGATGTTTATCTCACAAGTAACATAAAAGTTGTGCTTCTTTTTCCTTTCCTTGCATGTATATCCTACATAGCTCAATTGCAGAATATAATTTTATGTCATAGCCAAAGTTCAAGTGGAATTTAATGATCAGCAGGCTACAAATGACCCTTCATTCATCTCAAGAAGGCGAAGCTTGGATCCCCATGATTTACAAAGGAATTCACCCCCTTGGCCACATATTGGAAGTCCTGCAGAGAGTGGAAAGGAGGATGACAAAGAATTAGCTTCGTGTGATTGGGTTGACAAGACTATGATTAACAGACAAGACACTTTAAGTAAAGACAAAGACTCTTGCGGGCAATGGGGTGTAAATGGCAGACAATTGCCTGAGACTCTCGATCAGAGTCCTATTCGAGACCCTTTAAAGATTTATCCTGAACAACCATACAATAAAACTCCAATAAACAAAAAGGACAGCCAAGAATACGATGCACTGGGGACTCAGTGTGAAACATTCTCCATTGATGACTCTGATGAGCTCGAGGCTGGAACCAGCGATTCTTCTGAGCCAGACTTACTATGGCAATCTAGCCTTCCCAGGATGAGCAGCTTTCCCAAAATGTCAGGGTATAAAACAAAGAAAATTTACCCTAGATCATTAAGGGGCACAGAAACTAGGTAAGCTTTGTGAGGCTGAGTTGCTTCTATAGTCATGCATTAGCTTCCTAACAGAAAGTTCAGTGAATTTAAGATTTTTGTGCCACTTTTTGTCAGCACCACCAACAGAATTGCATGATTTACTTTGTCAGATTGAGTGTGCACATGCTTGTGTAGGATCTAGCTCTTTCTCTAATTCCTTATTGTATCAGAAACAGAAAGTTCAAAATTTTTCGCAAAATTAATTTTTGAGCTGTTCTAACAAAGTGTTAACATTCATTTGGTTTCTAAGCAGGAGTTTAATTCCATCACTAATTCCTTCTCCATCAAAGAAACTGCCAAATGGAACAAGTACAGCTAATAACAGGCCTGGAAGGCAGCTAGTTGCTGCTGATGGAAAGAGGAAATCTGGACATCCAAAGTGATAAACTAGGAGAGGCTTATGGTATGGAATGAATTTTGGTTTTGACTTTCTTGCCTTTCTTGTTGTGTATCCATCTAGTTGTATAGAAAGAGAAGGAAGAGAGACGGAGAGAGGGACTCACATGATTGAACGCCAATATTTTTACTTGACTGAGCTTCGGCAGTGGTGATCATTAGCCCACCTTGCTGGTTTTATTTGTTTATATGGGTGCTCATCTTGTGAAATCCCCACGTCTCCCGGGGGCGTCGGCTGTCCGCTCCATGTTTGTATTCTCAATTATTAACAGAGAATTATGACATCAAAGAAAAAGATATAGAGAGTGCTTCATCATTGCTTACATTTCTTGCCTCTTTGACCAAGAGCCACCACTTTTGTTACTTATAACTTTTTTCCAAGGTTACTTTTTTTAGTTCAGAAGCTTGCTAAAAAGGTGAATGCCTACGGTGGAAAACAATACCAATGGAAAAGTTGACATAACCATCAGTACTACATCGGCATTTATGTAACTGTAGATCAATATTCGTCTGCTGCTGATTTTAACATGCCTGGCAGAGCCCACTAGTGTATCAAGGTCAATTCTATTCTTGAACATACGAGCAAAATGAAAAAGGCAAGAAATCAACACTGGGAGGAAAAAAGATAAAATTATATTAAGAACCTTTCTCTATTAGTGATTTTATTTTGTTAAACTAATTTTGCTCACATCAATTAAAAAGATATTCATAAACTTGGTCAGCATATCAAGTCTGGCAGGAAGATCTTTACTCCACACAAATGCAAACACCGCAATAGAGAGAGAAGGTTGAAAAAGGTTGTATGTCCCGTCGTGCACACAAGTCACAAATTTGCAAGATATTAACAAGAACTGCTATGCATCTCCATAAAAGCTCCGGAAGACATTGCCAGATAGAAATATATAGGCAGTGTCTAATATGTCGCTATTAGTGAAGTCCCTTCAAATCTTCAATGGTTTCAACCCAAGCGCCGCTCGCAGCTTATTTGCTTCTGCAATCTCAGGATCTGGGTGATCAGTCCCGTCATCCTTCTTTTCCTTCTTCTCTTTCTTCTTCTTAGGCTCATCTGGCCCATCCCCACGCCTCCTTGGACTGCTGCTGCGGCCATGTCTCTTGCGATCCCTGCTCCAACTTCGGCTCCTTGAATGACTCCTCCGCTTGCCACGGTCCCTATCTCTCCTGTCCCTCTCCCTACCTTCTCTGTCTCTTTCTCGATCCCTATCACGGCCATAATCCTTTTCTCCTCTCAGGCGATAGTGATCCCTCTCCCTCTCTCTATCCCTATCTCTGTCTCTCTCTCGACCACGTCCACGTTCTCTATCATAATCCCTGTCATAGTCTCTATCATAGTCTCTGTCCCTGCATATAGAGGAAAATACAGCATGATCATGATAAGCGTGTTCTTTTAGCCAACAAACTACTTACAAAGCTTGTGCACACAAAGTTGTGTCTGTAATGCAATAACAAAACTGTCTGATCCATCATACTTCTCACTGCACACTGTCAGTGCAGAGAAACCTGGCAGGATCACATGACGTTACTATTGGAAGCTGCTCTAAGCCACCAATGGCTTCAAATGCCATGGTGAAGAAATAACACTTGACTGCTTTTCACATGAATGAATACATCAGATAGTAAAACAACAGCTTCCACATTATCATCTCCAGCAACCACTAAACCCACCACACTATTCCTCTCTCTCTCTCTTTTTTTTTCTTCTTTTCCACCCTAGATACTTTTATATAAAAAAGAAAACCAGCACAATGTTTACAGCCCGACTATTGGGAAGTGGAACAGGAATCCTCATGAGGATATTTTACACAAAGATCAAAAGATTGGATGATAAGACAGCTGACACTATAGTAGGAGATAACTAATTCACAAAAAAGATAAGTTAAAGAAAAATAAACCAAGAAAATAGAATAGTAACTGTGCAGCAAAACATGAAGATAGTCATGGAGCACACACAGCCAAGAAGCTTACCTGTGTCTGTGACTCTCACGTCTTCGATCTCTATCCCTATCCCTATCCCTATCCCTATCCCTCTCTCTTATAGGGCTTCTCCCGCGGTGATAATCCTGTCAACATTTTTATAATCATGTTATAGGCAAAACTGAAAAAGCAATGAATGTAAAACAAAAGAAAAAAAAAATCATAACACAAAAAGCTGAAAAATAAGAATTTGTGTTTAGATAGGAAGAAAGACGTACCCTTTCATCAACCCCATTGTCTAGCGCATCAAGCTGCTCGTTCTCCTCTTTCTCTTCTTCCTCTTCAAAATCATCTTCCAGGACACTTTTTCTAAGTTCGAGTGAACCAAGGGATTCAAGTGTCCATCTGTTGATCCAATAGGGGGTCAAGCCCAAACATTCAGAGCATTGCACTTATGGAAGTAAGATTTTGGCCTTATAAAAAACATGAAAAGCAGTTTAACAAAAACTCAAAAAATAAATAAATAAATAAAGGAAAAAGCTACCAGCATTCCCAACAATTCAGAATCTTCATGTCATAGTGCATGGAAGCGGTAAAAAATTGTGTTTTTCTTATAAACTCTCTAGTTGGTTGGTAAAAATTCTAAGGATGCGTAAGAAATTACTGACCTTTTCTTGATACGGGGCAGAGCAATATCACATGAATAATCTTTTGTTAGAAGCTCATCTATAACCTCATCCACGTGTGTCAGGGCGAATTCTGATAGTAGACAGAGTAGCAAAAATGACTATATCCACTAATAAGCACAGATAATAACACATAAATACATTTTGGTTTCTGCATTTTAAAAAAAGATACCAGAGAGATAGAAATGAGAGGAGATTCAATGGAAAGGCTACAGAACTTACTCCCATCAGCAGACTTGCACCGCAGTTTTCGATAGTCATTGTATAAAGGCTCTAGGTACCGGTACACATCAACGTCATTACCAGTAAGGCGTAGATAGAAAGCACCAAGTATACGCACATACCTGCAACCAGACAATAAACTTCAACTACAACTGTGAAAATGCAAATTACATGTGCAAAGACACAAGCAAATTTGAGAAATGCAACAGTATGCTTTGCAGATTTTACAGGAATGTAACACAATGCAAAAGAAAAATCTTCAAAAAGGGTTTTCATTCCATAGCACTAATCAACAAACGACCCTCTAGACTATTGCCTACGTCCTACCCATCAAGCATAAAACAAGAATCCAGAAGCAAAGAATTGGAAAAGAGCCCAGCATTAAAAGGCATTCTAGAATGTGAAAACCACATAAAAATCATTCGCGTGACCCACGAAAAGAGAGAAATCCTCCCCCCACTTTTTCTTCCCAAAGCATCCAAACAATGTCAAATTCGGTAAGCCCCATACAACGTGTACACATTCAAACAACCACCAGAGTTGTTAGATTTCCTTTACACCAAATCCAAAAGCCACAAATAAAACAAGAAGTTTCTCATTCTTTTTCCTATCTCCTCATTGTTCAACCATATAGTTCTATTTCTTCAGAAAAAGGCAAAAAAAAAAAAAACAAGAAGGGAAAATAAAAGGCGAGTTCAGCCTCAGGGAGGGAGAAATCAGAGAATAGGGCGGGGCGTGGCGTACTTGTAGTCGTCGTTTTTAATGAACTCGACGACGATGTCTTTCTCGGGCTGAATCTGGAGCATCTTCATGACGAGGCACATGAACGGAGTGGGCTTGCGGCTGCCGCCGAAGGTTCCGCCGAGATGATCGAGCTCCATGGCCTTGTCGACGAGCGTCTCCGCCGTTAAGCCGAAGCATTGCTCCTTCCAGTACGTGTTCTGGTAGATCTTCGAACGGAGAATCTTCTCCACCAGATTCTGGGGATTCGTTCCCCTTATGCTCTTCGCCGCCGGATCTGTCCGATTAGCCATCGGCCGATTTGATGGGATTTTAGGGTTTCCGAAATCGGGTTTGAGGCAACAAGTAAACAAGCAAAGAGACGGTGCGTTTTATTAAAAGCCTTGTTCTCTGTCCCTTGAATGCCAGAGGCCGATGGTTGGACTGATTCAAATGAAAAATTAAACTCTCGTTTAATAATAAATATGTGTCTATTTATTATTACTTGAAAATATGAAGTAACAATTTTGTGAAAATAACTTAACTTGGTTATACCATTAAGTTTTAATTGTAGACACTAAATGATAAATTTAAATAAAATTTATAGGGCATACTGTAAATTGGAATAAAATGGTCTAAGTGGGAATAATTGGCTGTAATGTCGAAAAGACACTCGCCCCAGTTGCGTAGCAGATACACAAGAAACACCAAAAAGAAGAGAAATGCCGATGACATTTGGCTTAGTGCCCTGGAGATCGGAATCATCTCCGTGACCATCTCACATTTGAACCCAACCCCCAATCAGAACCATTTCATAAACATAATAATAATAATAAGGACAGTACGGAAAAGAGAGTAGCAATCACAAATTGAGTTTATTGAAACAAGGAACCTATCAATATCAATACAGTAACTATTTAACAGCGCAGATCACTCTTGGGAAACTAGTAAGTACTAACTAGAAAAATACAGAGCATAGTATGCAAGAATGTGCATTGCATCTCTAACCAGTCCGGTAATGGATGTCCATAATTAACTTTGACATGTGCCCACATGAGGACTAAAGGACCTAAATTCTATGATTTACAAATGCTTCTCTCATCTTTGTAGCTGATCTGGTGCGTGGTTGCTCGTTGTAGATAATGATGACGTTGTTCTACCACTCGGTATCCCATTATCCGCTGGCGGCGTCGATCCCCACTTTCCCTCCGATTCCGTGGGTTCCATCACCTTAACAGACCCATCCGTCAAACCAACAGCAAATTGGTTGGGTTCCAAAGGATGTGCCGCAACAACAAGCGGGTGCACAGGTTGGCTTCTACAAAACAGTACAATCATTAGCAATTTTTCAAGATTAAGGCAAATCAACATCACCCTTTGAGCTCAGAGAACCGATGGTTATCCCAGAAAATAAAAATTTAAAAAAAAAAAAAACAAAAAGGATTTGCTGAGAGTTTAATATGGGAGCTGTAAGGTTTTCAGCAAGGAAAAGTAGATGAAGCAAATAAATAAATAAATAAATTAGAACACACACTGAAGACCACTTACCCATTCAAAGCTGACCGAGACAAATATGCTGATGAAGCAACGCGACATCTTAATCTCAGGCTATCGGCATCAAACACCCCAATGTTGCCATCACAAAAGGCAGCATAGACTAATTGGCTGTTGCACGAGTATGCCCCATAAGATATAGGTGCAGGCAATGCATCTTGTGGTAACCACTACATCAAAAAAGTGCATCAAATGTCACAATTAGCAACAGGGAAATCCATAAAGATGTAAGAAATTCGAGCACCCCATGTTTCAATCAACCTCATACCTGCCAGATACGCTCCATCTTTGTTGCATCATAAACTGCTAACTGGGTCTCATGAACCACCAGCAAACGGGTTTGATCCGAGTGGAATTGCACTCTGCTGTTACCAGTAGGGGACTTTCCTGCTGGAATTTGTAGGACAACAGATTTCCTTTTCTCCCATGTATCAATGCTCCAGACACAAAGCTGTGAGAAATAGTTATTAAATTGATTGGAACCATAAAGAAACAACACTCTTTGGGAGCACACGGTTCATTCAACGTAATGACCTCCATTAGGAACAGGGTTGTGCAAGTAGTTAGGCAGAACAAATTTGATAGGCAGGTGGCAACACAGCCAAGACAAACCCTCAATTGTTGGTTGTTGGCAATAAACTGTTATTATAACAGCTCAAGATTTGGGACACACATTATGATTTCTAAATTCCAAAAACCAGAGTCGGCAATTCATGAGCATTCATCTTCCATCTATCCATTCCCCCCGCCCTGTAACTCACATAAAACCAAAGAAAAAAAACAGAACTCTCCCACTTTTTTACTGGACCACCATGCCAGTAACCATGAACATGGCCAAATATGCCTCCCTGCTTCATCAGACTCAACACCAGCACTCAATTTAGGAGTAAGAGACCTAAAACATCATTCCATGCAGGGCTTGGTACAGTGGTAAAAAACTAGAATTACAGCAAAAAGGGTGCAGGTTTAAAACTTAAGAGCAGTAACTTCAGGCAAATTGGCAAAGGGTGGATCTTCAAGTTCTCTCTTTCAAGACCCCAAGTCTGTAGGGGAAAAAACTGCATGGTGGATTTTTTGAAGAAAACAACAATAGAACCAAAAGTAGGAAAACAGATGGAAAAGGACAACTTAGGTGTCATACCAATGCCAGCATAAGGACTGAACCTTTTGCACCAATATGAAGGAAACAGAACGAAGGAAAGGTGTCATGTGAAAGATTCTACCTAATAGTTATGTAATTAGCATAAATCCATTTCTGGGTATGTGCAAGAATTCCACTTACTTGAGCATCAGCAGCGGATGAAACCAAGATATTAAGATTGGTAGAGAAGGCTAGACCAGTTATTCGCTTCTGGTGACCCTTCCATTTTGATTTCACCTAGAAAAGCCAAGCAGAAACATTGGGAACCTGTGTAAGGATGAACATAAACACTGGGAAAAAAGATTTGAATATGAACTTTAAGTAAGCAATCACCTCATCCACTCTAACATTATATATGTGGATAGTAGCATCCTCCATTCCAATGGCTATAATGTTATTGTCCCGAGGATGGAATGCCAGGAAGGTTGGAGCAGGAGGAGGTGACATGAATGTTGTCATTACCTGCAAACCAAGCATTCAATGAAAATTGTGAAAGTGCCCAACAACATTTTCTTGAGATACATTTAACCATACTTTCAATGCATGCATGTGCAGACATACCTTGAATGTCATCATATTAAAAAGTGAAACCTTTCCACCAGTGGCTGACATTACATAGGAGTCATTCTTTGAGAGTGCTATGCATGGGACCACTTCTTCAAGGTTGACACCTGACACATCGTTAGTCATAAGAAGACCACTGTTTGGTTGCCAATGCTGTGGAATGGCACTGGCAGTGGCCTTTAAAACATTGATTGACTTCAGAAACCCATTCAAGACAAACAAAACATGTAGCAATATGGAAAAACTGTCAAATAGAGAGAAACCATTTAATTAACTCATTCATAATAAAGATATTACCTTTCCAGATGGATTATGTTCATTACGTGCCCACTTCCACAATTTCTGAATACCATTTGATCCTAATGCCAAAATGCCAGCACCAGAATTTGTGTATAGCAGCCGAAGAACCTGGAAACAAATAAAGGGTCAGATCACTTCAGGGTAAAAAACCATGCAGTAATCACAGATCTCAGAAGAAACTTAACCCACCTTGCTAGAAGTATGTGTGCTCTCAGGCAAGGTAACTAATCGGCACTCCCCAGGATCCACAATTTCAGCCGACTGCCAAGGTTTTGATCTGTCAATTACATCATCCGTGGTGCGTGGCTTTTCTGTACTTCTATTCATGGGATCAAGTCCATTCTAAAACAACCAAGCCAAATGAACACACTCAAATAATTTGCCAGCAAAGGAACCAAATATCAAATTGCAATGCAAAAAAATTTCCAGAGGAGAATAAACATCTTATTCAGTATAACCCTTTAAATTAATGTTGAATCATTAACAGATAATGATGTTCACTTTATACATGGAAATATAGTCAGCACAGACATAAAGACACATTCTCCATCACAATCAAAGACAACCTATGACTGAAAATCAGCCAATGTTATATTATAGGAGAAACTAGTGAAGCTATTATTTCTGACATGCTTGAAATTATAACAAGCAATGGGTGCCTTCTTGTAATACATAAAACAGTTCACAGGATAAATGTAATAAATAAAAATGGCAAAAATTGATGCATGCCTACCACTAACATACAGTACTTCAGAATTGCCGAAATTGAGTTAAAAATCAGTGCGGAAATTATGGCAAACATACATAAATTGCAGATGGCCTGACAGGAGAACTCCTTTCTGGTTTACAATTGACTGGACTGACACTAACGACACCAGAAGTGCCAGGAACCTGTTCAATGGACAGAAACGTGTTCTTGGGATGTAAATATCTTCTGAGATATAATCAAGTCAGTAAAAGAAATCAGTGTAACCTTGATAGCAGCAGATTCAACAGGGGGTTTAAATGCTTCATAAGAGGGAGTTTCAAATGTTCTCAATGATCTAAGACCAGCAGCATTTGCAAGTATCTTGAATCCATTGTCCACAGTAGTAACAGCAAGAAGATTTCCTTCCTTGTTGAATCGCAGGCGAGGAAGGCTCTGAAGAAATTAGTATGATTAGGCACCCAGTATAGAAGCAAACCATTAATAGAACAGCCATAAAGCTAATCATATAGCTCACCAGTAATCCACCACCAGCTTCTGTGCTGGTTAGAACATTGATGTTGTCCATATCCCAAAACTTTATCTGACTATCTTCACCTGCAGCCAAAAAGAGGTTTTGTGTGGTGTCAAATTGTACCACACCACCAGGTGATTTCTTTCGAAAGCCACAATAATGCCTCTTCATTGCTCCTTCACTTTCATTCCATTCAACTAAGAAAGAGTCCCCCTCTTTACTTGTCCCACAAGAGAACAACCTGACAGAAAGGGTCACAAACTATGTAAATTGGTTGAAAAGAAAATCGTGATTCATTAAAAACTTTACAAAGAAATGCAGACTAATGAACTTGGAGAAATGAACAAATTGGATCTACACTCATGTCAGATCCAGATGTTCAAGAACATTTATCTTACCTAGTCCCATCAGCACAGTAAAGCATTGTTGTACATGAGCGGCCTGGAGCATCATAGTCAACTCTAGATCCCATATTGTTATATAGCCAAGCCTTTATTTTGCCATCAGTGGCAGTTGAGAATATGAACTGCATGGTCACAACAAAGTTAACAGCACCAAAAAAAGTCTTCCCTGGCATAATGAGATCACATGGCTACTTCACATAATTGATGCACCATTTCAATACAATGAACACTCTGCTGCATCACAGCATATGGGAAATAACAAACAAATTTGTAGGTTCTAGGTTAAATTAACAATTAGCTTTAGGGTCAGATTAACAACTTTTCTGCCTATAGAAGAAAACCAATGCATAAATCAATGACAAATATGACTATTTCTTTCCTACAATACCTGGATGTTCTCTTTCTGGTGTGGGCAGATTGAGTAAACTGGTGCTTCATGACCTTCAAAGTTAAAAAGTTTCTGTCCAGTTAAACTCCACACCTGTTCCACTGCTTTTGTTAGATTACATTGGGTCTAACTGAATTAAACTTCTCACGACAACTTATATTACCTACCTTTATTAACTTATCATCTCCACAGGATACAACACATAGTTGCTTGTTTGGGTGAGCAAAAGCCAAGTCATTAACACCTCCAATATGGGCATCAATCTGTGATGACAAAGGAAGGCTATTCAATGCTACAGCTGCATACTTTGCCATATCAGATACACAGAAGGACACCAACTAACCACTAAATGCTGGTGCAGGTCATTTGGTCCAGTGTAAGAATACACGTGAATCAAATGTTTCTTAAATGCAGCCCCTGCAAAAAGAAGAATATAAGATACTAAAAGGACAAGATAAAGTACAAAATATTTGACAAATGGAACATACCCACATAAGTTCCATCAGGACTCCAAGCGACACGGCTGACAGATATTGGCACATCTTTGACATAAGAAGCCTGCAACAAACTTTCAGGTGTAAAGACTTTCAAAGCAACTTATTTCAACTACTCAAGGATTAGAAAGTTATCCAAAGAGACACAACGTATCTGCCACATTGGTGGCACAGTTAAGCATCCTTTTGGTGTCTTTTTTTCTTTTTCCCTTTTTTTCGGATAAGGAAGCGATCTTTTGGTTTTCACTTATTGTTATGGAAAGGCCAAGCAGAAGAAGAAAAAGAACACAAAAGCAAAGTACATAGCAAAACATATATATATAAACATATCATAAATAAAGACATCCAACCTGCAATTGTGGTAAACAAGTTGGCACATCCCAAATCTTGAAGGGCTTTGAAACCAACCTCTCTCGCAGTCCAAGTTCCCATAGTGAAACATCACCATTAGCAGAACCAACTGCTCAATACACAGAAAGTTAAGAATGGGAGCATGACTGGCCATATGAAGTTGAGACAGAAAACATGATGTATTCTGATATGATCTTCAAATAATGCCACAAAAATTATGGTCCTGATAAGGAGATAAGAAACATACCAAGAAGCAATGTATGGTGAGAAGGATGAAAATCCATGCTCACGACAGTTGAACCTTGATGCATAGTCAAAGCCACTGTCCTTGGCAGGTCATCCAGAGAGCGAGATGCCTGCTGCCGCAAGGCTGGATATGTAACCTGAAAATTAGAGCCAGGAAATCTACCCAACATTATTTATGAGACAGACGGGCTAATCATTGAATAGTCAAAAAGCACAACAATGGAAAAGCATAGCTAATTATTCCCACCTCTCACATTAAACACACAGGTTAATTGAAAATTACCTCCTCCATAGATTGTGCAGGTCGCAGACGTTTCATTAGCTGTTCATGATCTGGAACTTGATAATCAACCATGCCTGAGGCTGTTGGCAGTGTTCTTGGATGTTTTGGGACTGAAATTAGATAGATGAAAAGGCGTATTGGGCAAGTTCTACATACATTATTTATGGTATAACAATACTTTGGGCTTCACAATACATGGTATTAAAACCACTGAAATCTGACAAGGGCGAATCTAAGATTAGGGGAAAAAAAAAAAAAAAGGCCACCTGATACCCAATTACATAAGCTCCCCAAAAAATTCACGTCCACAAAGCATTCACCACAGAAACAGAACAGGATGTGGTGACAATTCAGAGTTAATATAGATTCGTGGACCACACCCAGCCCCATCCTCCATCAGCATTCAAAAAATTGAAAAACAGAGAATTTGTAGCAAGCAAATGTGTCTTAGCAGTGCAACTTATGAGAAGGTTTTAAGTCGTTTCAGCTTACCAACATCTATTATAGGTATATTCCCCAGCTCAGTTGCTAAGCCACAACCTCTAGTACATTACTAACCTTGATTTGCTGGAATTGGTATGGATGATGCAGTAACAACAGCAGCTTGAATGGATGAAGAACCAGAAGCATTTGCCATCCAACCAGCTAAAGCACCAGCATTAGCAGCTGCCCCAGTGGGGGGAAATGGCTATAACAACAATTGAAGGCATAGCATTCACTAAACAAAATTCTCAAAAATAGAACCCAATTCAGCTAGAAAAATCAAGGGCATGGGATACCATACACCATGAGTACTAAGTGATGGATATGCGGTGGGCTTTGCAACAGAAGCAACAGGCAGATTGACGGGTGCAGGAGCAAGAGGCCCATTTGGAGGTGTACAATTATGATCTGTGAATAAAGTCTTGATGTCTGGGTTTGGCCTGGGGTTCTTGCATAACTGGTGCTGCCAGTTCAAACTGCAAAGACCAAGTAGCCAAAAACAAAATCAATTGTCAGAACGGTAAAGGGATCAAAGCAGCAACATACAATAACAATAGTCAAAAGTTATTATGCCAGTTTAAAAAATCAATTTCTCCAGCAAAGAAAGAATAAACTTAACTAGGTCTTTGCCAAACTCACTAGGCTAAGTACAATGAAGACCTTGCACCAAAATTAAAGGCATCAAAATCAAAATCATGATCGGCTATACATTCATTGAACAGTTGACGTTACCTTTGATTGATTAGGGTTCTCAGTCTTGATGACTTCAGACTAGGAAAAACAAGCTTATCATGAAAAAGAGGATTTGCTTCAATAAGCTTTTTTAGCTCTATTAGCATTATGCCACGAGCAGTCTTAGTATCACCATACTTGGACAGCTGTTCATTTTCCCTGCATTCAGAACCAGGAGAAGAATTGAATCACTCTTAACAAATTCAATGGTTAGGTGGTTCCATGAACTAATAAAAGTGAGGTGAGCAATTCTGTAAATACAATCTCAATGTAGCACAATTTTTCTTCATTACTTTGATTTGAAAAGGCAAAAAAGTTTAACATTAAATCTAATTCAAAGATTCATCAGCCTGGCTTTTTCAAATGGAAAGCTCATTTCACTTCTCTAATCCAAACCACTGAAATCAACTCAGAAGCTGACTAAAAGTTTCCTTTTTGTCAACCACATAATTAAAATTCAATCTTTATCTTTTCCACAATTCACAGCCAACCTATTAGTCAAAAAGGAAACCACGTCGTCATGCTAACATGATGCCAGATAATGCAAATATATAGCTTACATGTGAAAGAAAATTACCTAAAATTTCCAAGAGTTAAAAGTTGGGTGATTTCTTTGTACAAATCCTCATTAAATGTAGAGAATACTTTCAAATCTTCCACCAGAATTTCGACAGCCTTCGCTTTGTCCTGCCTGAATAATTAACAAGACGACAAAAATATATCTTCTAGGTCAGGGACAATAATCATATGTGGGAATAGTACAAGACCCCAAATTAACTGTACCGATCAAGCGCTTCAAGATACTTCTGCTTCCTGATTTCAAAGAAAATCTTCATGGAGTATCTGTTGTCGTCAACTTTGGTGAATCCTGACAAGTACTTTTCGACTTCATCCCACTCTCCAGCTTGAACTTTCTCCTCAAAGTACTTCATATTGAAGAAAAATGCCGATTCCTTCTCAAGCCTGAGGAAAACAACATTTTCACTTGAGCAACGCTTCCTTGAGTCATCACATGTAATCTGCATCACACATATTTCAAACTTACTTCTAACAATCTAACCTAACGGCATCCTAGTGCACAAGACTTCCACACTATAGGTTCAAGGGAAAGGTCAAATATGCGCAGCCTCACTCATACTTTCACAAAGAGGTGATTTTCGCAACTTGAGACTTATGACCTCAAGGACACAATGAAATAACTTCACAATTACACTAAGTCTCACCCTTCTTCTCGCAATCTAAACCTGAGAAAAGGAAAAAGCCTCCACTCAACCTGGCAGAATTCAACCACTTGGAATGTTTTATACCCTTCTCCAATTAAGGAGTATCTATCCGATTGGGCACATGAGTTCTCCCTCATTAATTATCGAGTACTTGAATTCTCCCTCATTTCTAGATGTCTTGGCAAATTCAAAGACTGAGATTGAACTTATTAAATTTTCAAAAATTAACACGACAAATCAGACAAAATCCATTTCCACTTTTTTTAGTGGCACACAAAAAAAAAAAAAAAAAAAAGCCCACCACTTAGCTGTACCTAGTGCAACCATTCATATTCAAAATTTTCAACATTTGAGAAACGCGAACTTAAGAATCTCAGATAAAAATATCTAATAAATTCTCATAATACCCATATTTCAACATCCCCGAACAGCCAAAACCGTATCCAACGGAACTGACGCAACGGCTTTGCTTCTTTTACTATCTTTTAACACAACTCAAGAATTTCAACATCAAAGGAGACGAAAAGGCGTCCACCTTGTTACGAGGTTGTAAACACACACATGAACATACATTTAAAAACAAAAAAAAACAAAAAAAACAAAAACACATGTACACAAACTTTCAAAGACAGGGAGGGGATTGGGAGCTTACTTATGGACAGACTCCTTGAATCTCTCTTCTTCGAGGAATTGAAGTATGAGAAACACCAATTCCCTGCTCAAAGACGACATTCCGCCTGGCACTATTCGATCCTTAAACCCAACCGATCCTGATAACGTACGACCCGAAAAGGAAAGTACGAACGGAGCAGAGCTTTCGAAGTGAAGCTCAAATCAGCACAGCTCCGAATCACGAGCTCAATTAGCCTAATTTCGAGGCGCTCAGGGCCTAGCTCGGCTCGAAAATCGAGGACTCCTAGGGTTTCAGAGGCTGCGTCGAAGACAGAGACAGGAGATAAAGAAGAGAGTGAGAGAGGGCGAGGGGGAGAAATGAGAGAGAGACTTGGCCTAGCTATCTTCGATGCGTTGTACAGGCGTCTTTGCTTTTCTACTGGCCCCATCAGTGATAAGAACAGGGGGATCTCTGATAAGTCCTCGGGCATCTTGATCAGCGACTCCGCTTCTCGTTGCGTGAGTTGACAGATGAGCTCAGAGGCGGTGCAGCGGATGGGAAACCACAAATTCAAATCTAGTGAATTTTCGCTGCTCGGGTCCAGTCCAGTCCAGTCCCGCCCCCCCCCTCCCCCATTGGTTCGCTGGTACCCACTACTGTGGCTTTCGCCCCGCGCATAGTAGAGCTTTTTATCGCCACTCATTTTCACCCGACATTTTCGGTCTTCGGAAAGATTCACCCTTCTTCTTTCTTTTTTTTTTTTTATATTTCTTTCTTTCTTTCTTTCTTTTAAGTAAACCAGATTAATTCAACGTTAAATATGATTAACAATAAAATTTTAAAAAGTCTAATGAAATTGAATTCAAATTATAAATAATAAAATAAATTTATAAACTCTAAAATAGTATGCGTTTTCTCCCCGGGAAAAAAAAACAGAGAGAGAGAGAGAGAGAGAGAGAGTCAGTTATTCGACAAAACGACAGGGGCCCACGACGCAAAACCGAGCGGGCAGCTGTAGATGCCACCGTCTGGCACTTGGTTCGAAACTTTTGCCGTGCGGACACTCTCGAGTCAGGCGAGTCAGAGATGTGCCTTGGGAATAGGAAATTGGCGGGCGTGTGAATTGGGCGCTGTTTTGTGCAGCAACACGTACGCGCTTGGCCCCCTTTTTGCTTTCCGTCGAATTTCTCGAGCGACCTAACTCCAACGACGCCTTCGGTCTGGAAGATTTCATTCTCAAAAATATAATAAAGATTTTTTTCTTTTTTTTTTTTTAATTTGGGTTACCTTAAAAGATAATAGTAAATTTTTGCGGGTATTATTTTTTGACCGGTTTCATCTCTATGCAATGTAATGGCCCTGACCGGCAGTCAGTTCCTACAATTGGGGCGGTTGGCCTTTTTTTTCTACCTAACATGCACTGTTTTGTTGCTTTCTGTCATTGTTTTTTCTTACCAAAAAAAAAAAAAAAAAGGAAATTGGGGTTTTGTCTGTGTTCCTTCTTCTTTTGTTCGTGCCTTGTAAGCTATGAATACCTATGGGTCACGGATTGATCAATAATTGTGCAAGTAACGCCAAATTATCCAATCTATGCTGCTAACCAGGGATGTTTAGCTATCAGCTCAACCTGTGTAACTCAATCAAATTAACTCAATTCAAACAGAAATTGTCAAATCTCTAAAAATGACTTGAATGCAAATGTCAATTTAAAATTGTGAGAATCTGCCTCTCATTGTATATTGCGGGAGTTTTACTTTTAAGAAAGTTAGATATAACTTAAATTGAACAAAAATATTATATTATATATTAAAATATGAAACAAATTATTACAAATTTTTTCAGTCAGATTTTATTATTATTATTATTTATTAAAATTTTATATTTTTATAAATTATTTTAGTTGAATAATTTTTTTGGAAAATATATTTCATTTAATTAAATATTTTTTTAATAAATTAACTAAATTTTGTTTCGAAATAAATTTAAACAGAACAAAACTTGAATATATATGATTCAAATGAGAATTAAAATAATAATAATAATATGATCACATTAAAGAATTTATAAAGATTCAAGTCTCATTTAAGGTTATCCCCATTGGAATACTAATTAAATTCAAAATTTACTCTCTTGGCATCCGACAATTGAGTTATCATCAGTACAAGGGTCCACCGAATTTTGGTAGGGTAGGGACAACATGTACCCCCTCATGTGCAAGGACTTATTCAACTTTGGCCGCGTTATCGTCTTATAAAGGAAACTTCGTGTGTTTCATGTGGGGTCTATTTTGTATCCTTGCCAAATGACAACCATTCAAGTAAAGACATTGTTCGCTCGCGTAATGTTGAATTCAATTGGAATTCACTTATAGATTATTGGATATATAGATTAATCAAGCCATATATAACATCAGTCAAAATCTAGTTTATGACAAAGAAAAACATCATGTTGCAAAATACTGATTTCATCGTCGAGGTCCCTAGTTACCAACTGAATCAACATACAGATATCAACTTAATAAGTTTTCGCGAGAGTTAATCACACGTTTTGCTTGCTTAGTGACTAGTGTAGCTTGTAAAATGGGTCAACTTAGTATCCCCCTCTTCATTTTCTCCCAAAGTTGCCAAAAGCATCTGTAAGATATGTTCACGCCCCTGAGGGGTCGGCTCAAGTGATCAGTGGGCGGGACTTGCACTTAAACAGTTCGCAAGTTCGAGTCCTATCCCAGCTACTGGCTCTTAGTGAGGCGACATGTCTGCGTCTCAATGCCCCAATTTGTGGAGTTGTCCTGAACTTTGATCTCGACGTAAGTGCGGTGAGATGCTTCTAAATGTGAATGAGTGCAATGAATGCAATGTTCTTTGTTGAGTATAGGGTCAAACCCTTTTATTACTTATTTCATGGAAAAAAAACCAAAAAAAAAACAAAAAACAAAAAAAAGAAATGCTCACGATGTTTTCATATAAACAGCTGGCTCGTTTTATCGACACTGTAGTTGGAAGAGTAATGCAACGCACTGAGAAGCACGTGGCTATTCTGTTGATGGTTAACTAAAATAAACTTATTGATACCATAGTTGTTACTTTCTAGTGGGACAGCATATAGAAAGAAATTCTAGTGGCCATCACCTGAGGTGCCGTGCACGCGACGCATAAGACTAAGGCTCGTTGATTCTGACGGACACTTCATGATAAATACCTAAATGTTTGATTTGATTGTTTACACTTCTTATGGATGGCATTAATGAACGGATAATTGCTTTAATTTGATGCTTTACTTGTTATTTTCAAAAACCTCTATCAAGAAAAAGCAATTAATATGAAAATTAATCCTAGATTTATTCGCCTTCCCCTCTTTCTAAGCATGTAAATCTGTATCTTCCAGCTCCCTCTCAACATCCACCACCTTTTTTTCCTTTTGTTATGGGTTTTCTTGTGAAGGCAAGGCCGAGGGTAACTTAAACATCGTCCTTCAAGTTTGACTCCACTTTAAAGCTTATAGATGAACCGGGAAATTTCTTATAGACGACGAGAGAGAAGTTTTTAATCCAAATTCTATCAACCACCCAAATAATGACAAGAAGTAGGTTTGACCATACAATAAATTATATATACAAAAATAATAGTTATAGTTACTTTGTTACGAGTTGGATAGAAACTTGAAAGCGAAAGGGTTTTGGAATAATTGTGGCTTCCCCACAGGTTCGTTTTCGCTCTTCCATATTGGAATGCTTTCTCGCCAAACACACGCTGATTACATTCCACTTCCCTTTTCACGTCTTTATGCCCATGTAAATTATAAGGATTGTTCATGCGTCTCTGTCATTAACCTAACATGTTCTAACCATTTTACACTCATCAAGACAGGACAAGTTGAGATTGTGACGTTTTGGACTAAATCACAATTTGGTGTCCAATGTATATATATATATATCCAATCAAAACCCCTTGTCTTCGAAACTGTAATTGGTTAAAGGGTACCCATACCCATGCAAGGCAATGAGATTATCTGCATTTTCTTCCCTTTTTGTCCTTTTGAAGAAATATAGACACAAAATAAATTTTACCCAAAAAAAAAAAAACAGTTGTTTGAAGCAAGTATGGGCTGATAGTTTTCAAATGTATTGGGCCCCCGCTCAGCCCAGAATACATTTGCGCCCTTCGTTGCTATTTGTGCTTTGTTTTTTTCCTGTTGTTTATTTCAAGGAAGATAAATTTTATCCAGAGAAAAAAAAAAAAAAAAGAGGAAGAAACATAGCAAGCACCCAAAAAAAATTATCTGCTATTTTGTTTTATTTTCCATTGTTATGCTTGTCTATTGTTTCCCAAATGGGACCCGAATTCAGGTCTCTTGATGAAGAATTTGTGCTTTTTGGACTACTGATTCTTTCTCGGATATTGGGTACTACTTATAATTGAGTGAGAAGTAATGTGTCGTAAAAATTTTACTGACATCATTAGCCGGGAAGACAGAAAGGTACAACGCACATGCTGAAATCTTGTTAACATACTCTGTTGTTGGGTTTTGTTTCAGGCAATCTTGCAGGCTCTATATCAACCCTACAGCTATTGAGACAGTTCCAGACAGGCCACATCAAAACTTCAACCACTTGATGCAGATTTCGAAATGGAACAGTCCCACCAGAGGATTTGCACGGGAAACCATTGTGCTCAGGGTATTGACTTGTGGGTAGAATTGAACTTGCCCCATTAGTACTAGGCTGCCATTAGTACTAGGCTTACTCTTCCCTCGTGATGCCTTCTACCTTGTCAGTTCAGTTGCTCTCTATCATGTTCATGACATATGAAACTGTGAAAAACGTGATGGCATTGTCCAGGACAAAGATGCCCGGCAACTTGGCAATTAGTGACTGCAAGTCGCGAGTGAGACAACGAGAGACGCGCTTTCCCAGAAAAGGGCATCTAGAAAATCTGACAGGGACCTCCCTCCTGGGTTGAGATCCAACCAGATGGGCGGGGTGCCAGGCAGCCTATCATCATGTGATTCTTCTTTGTTTTTATATCATTACCTATTCACTCCAACACCATGGTGTGTTTCGCGGCGACGACTCCTCGTACCTTGTTCATTATGCTTGAAAGTTTCTTCCGAAAAATTCTTATCTATATTTCGTCTATCAATTTGTCCATGAGCTCAAGCTATTAAATTTTCGTGTGTTAAAAAGTTGAGATAATATGAATTTTATGAGACTCGCTATAGATTTGTTTCAATTCTATTTGCTGGTGATTAGGTTTAGAGAACCACTTTTAGATTACCATTAGTGTCATCGTCTCATATTAACTTTAGCTTTGTGTGCTATTCCAACTTTTGAATTACCATATAATAGGCATTTTAAGTACACAAAATTTATACATCATAAAATTTGAAGAATAGTTAAATGTAAGGAACTTCTGAAATATAGTGAGGATCCACTCTGATTTTATCATGTATTAAGTTCAAAAAAGAAATTGTACCCAAAAAAAAAAAAACCAAGAGAGAGAGAGAGAGAGAGACTATTGGCTCAAGTTCGTTGGCATGGACAATCCCGACTCGGCAACTCCCAATTACGAAAGTTCCAACTTTCAAGGACAGTGGCCTCCTCTATGTTTCCACATCATTATACAAAAAGTCGTAGTATTCAATAATTTATCACAAACCAATTTACCATAATCAATTTCTTTAAATTCTATTGGACCCCTCTTTAATGGATTCTCGACGTCTATAGCAGCGAGCAAACACCAGCAGAACCACTCATGATTTCTGCGACTTTTTTCTTTTTTGTTTCTGGCCAGAAGGGTCTGGCACACCCTAAATTACCCAAGTGAAATAGCAGCCCATAATTTTTTCTTTTCTCTTTTTTTAAAAGACCCATAATTCGAATCATTGCAGCAAAATATATTAAAATACCCCCCCCCCGCCCAATTAAACTATGTATTAAGCGTTAAGTGTAAAGATAGCCAGTTTAATAAAAGTTAATATTCTCTGTCTCTTTGGTCCAGAGCCACCAATGGGAAAAGCAAGGGGGGGGGCTCCTAATCTTATTCACGCGGTGTCTGATACGTCATTGTCCGGTGCACCGCCCCGCGCGTGGTAGTTGTCAGATACGTGGCAGTTTCTGATTTGCAAATGAATCGGAGGTGGTGGTCCCTACCCAGTCACTTCTGCTTTTCACCGACCGTATCATGTGGTTCCAGTGTTGCAAAATCCACAGTGCGGGGGCCAATAATTCCGTGCATCGCGGCTCACGCGTTGACAAAAAAATCTAAGATGGGAATGCATTTATGAATTGAGGCTCTGCTCAGGCTTACTTCACAATGTCATCTCCTCTTCCATTGACGCAACACACGAAAAAGACAACCCAATTTGCCTTGTGCAAGAAAGTCTAGTCATCCTTTTTTTTTTTTTTGGTTTAGGTCTAGTCGTCCCATTAAGTATCCAAGTCGACTCATTCTTGCCACGATTCATGAACGAAGGACTACTAGATGCGTCTTCACCGTGTTTGGTACGTAGCCAATTTTATGTGTTTTAATTATAATCATTAGATGTATAATTATAATTTTTAATATTAACTATAATTATGCATTAAAAATAATATATATATATATATATATACATATGTGCGTGTACTTTTTTTTTTTTAGTATTAATGTTGGAAAAATAATAAATAGATCACCGTTGCTACCGACGGACCATCAATGCTGAGCCACCCTCTTTCCAGGGCCCACCGAGAGGATGGGTCATCAACTGCGGGTACAACACGATATTCTAGGTTAGGATGGGTGCGGGGCCAGCCGACCCTGACAGCCCGACGAGCTCCACCTACACCCAACGGCTCCATGCGTTTTCAAAGGACTTGACTGCTGCCTGAATACTTTGCCTCCAGTCCGTTAGCTTCTTCTTTTTTTTTTTTTTATGTACTTTTTTTCTAACAACAAAAATTAAATCAACATCAAGTTAAATTATTTATTAATATTTAATATATATAAAAAAAAACTTATCACTCAAACACTAATACTTTTCATAATATCATTTACAACTAAAACGCAGACAATAATGAACTTTCTCTTATACAGTTCCAACCATAATTTTTTAATAAAGAAGGGGGTAATATTATTGGACCGGAGTTCAAACCCCGGTCAAGCATTTGGCTATCGAATCTTCGTCTCATCTTTATTCCACCTTTACTATTCTCATCTCGAGTATGCCCGTGTCCCAGGCGGGCAGGCATAAGGGTTCAGGATCTATAACAATCTAATGAGGAGTTCTTATGTTTTTTTGGATGAAAGTCTTTGATATTTTTATTTAAACAAGTATAAGAACTGTCAGGCCGTGTCTTGACCATGCCCGAGAGACACACGCAACCGGATGAGGTTCATGAAAAGCTGACCGTGATGGATCTTATTGGAAAAGGGAAACGAACTGTGTAATAGGTGCCAGATGTAGCCATTCTTCTGCTGGGAGACAACTTGATCCAGTCCCTTCATGACCGTCCGTTGAATTATTAGATACACGTGTTTATTTGTATATCATAATTATATTTTATATTTATTGAAATATTGGAAATTTGAGCCTTCAACTTTCAACTCTCCTCCAGTGCTGACCATGTTTTTGATTAATGCGTATCTTTGTTTCCCTTTTTTCTTTTTTTTTGGGGGGGGGGGAGCGATGCATACTTCACATTTCCTTGGGATTTCGGCATAGAGATTCAAGTCAATACCCATTGGATATTACAAATAACAAGGTATTTTCTGTTCTCTGTTATAGGAACAAAATTTATAGATTCATTTGATCGAGCCATTGGGCAAACAGCACAATCAAACATTTATTGTTTTGAGCTAATCATTTATCACATGCGAGAGCTTTATTTTTCTTCCCTTTCCTGGAAAAAGAAAAAAAAAAAACCCTTCGGGCAATTAGGCAAACCGCATATCACAAGAAACACTAATGTCTGCAAATTATTAAAGAAAGTCGATGAATTTGATGCTATCCCTGTTAAATTTTTTTTTTTTTAAAAAAGAAGTATTATATATCAAAGATAAAAATGGGTTGTTTCAAAAAAAAAAAAAAAAAAAAAAAAAGAGAGAGAACTTGGGTGGGGGTCTCCCTTTTTGCTGGAAACTTTTGGAAGCATGAAAATTTACCATTGGCTCTTTTTTTTTTTTTTGTTTTTTTCATCATTAAAAAAAGTCCGGCAAAATTATATAGATATATAAACTAAAATTAAATTTAAACATCATTAAATTCAAATAAATTTTGTATGATTCGTTTGAATATTAATGAATCTATAATTTGATATTATATTTTTAATATAAATTTTATCTTATTAAAGAATATATGACAATAAAAAAATATTAAATTTAAATTAATATAAAAATGTATCAAATTACTAATCAAAACTTTCTATACGCATTTACTCAAGGACAGCTGGCTTCTTCAAATTATCCAACTTAAGCGTCGAACTACCAAAAACGCAATTAACAAAAACAAAAGGGAATGCTTTTGTTTGTCTCAAGCAATTAAAAATTAAAAAAATAATAATAAAAAAAGAGGCTGCGGGCTGATATACGGCCACGTGTTCGATTAAAAGGACAGTGGAGGTGACATCGTCGGGTATAGAAAATAAATGTATCGACGACACAAAAATATCTTTTAAGCTCCTGTGCTCCGCCTTAACTATTTTGGTCGTGTAACGGACATTATAGCCCGTGCACCGTCTTGGTATTTTTCGAAATTTAAATTTCAGGGTAGGCCAACGAGACCCACGATGGTTCATTTCTTAACGTTATAAAAAAGTGCTGAGTTCTTATAGTACGGTATGGTTGTCTCCTCCGCTGAAAATGGTACTTTAAAAAAAAAAAAGTTTAAATATTTCCCAAAAGTATTTGACAATTTCCTGTTTTGTTTGTGACCAATGGGGGGCCAAACTGAAACCCTTGGCACGTGTAGCCTCGAGGTCGTCAAAATTATGGCTTTTCTTTAAGGTTAGATGCTATTCACGTTTATACTTAATCCACCAGCTTAAACTTTTTGATTTATTAAATTCTCAATATTTAAAAATGCCATCGCCAACAACCAGCCCATCACCTCTAAATAAAATAAAATAAAAAAAGGGCAATGCTTGTTTTGGTACAATCTTTACTCAGAACATGTTTCTTAGGTATACTCTAAATATACCATTGATTGAGTTTATAATAGTACTAAATAAAAAAAAAAAATCACGCTTATGCTTGAGCAATACAATTAGCATGTAGCTCAAGCAGCACGAGCAGTCTCATCTAACAGTTACAAGCCTGCACTTGAACTTGAGCATTGACAACACTGACAAGGATGTACAATTACAACGACACTTGCATCCACGTCTTCCAACAAACACAAAATGGAAAATGAAAATATGAAAAAGAAAAGAGCCAAAGAAGGCCGAGTCGCCGTAAGTTTGCAAAGGGACCCATTCGAAGCCTGTGTATGTGCAACGACAAAAGCCTGTATCTTTGTTATCTTCTCCAAGGTTAAACGGAGAAGAAACGACCAAGGCTGGGACTCTTTGGAGTACACCATGGATTGTTGCCTCTCTCTTTCATACCCTGTTTCTCAAATTCTCAGCTTCTCCGTCCAAACTTCTTGCTTCAATTTCTGGATCCTTGCGCCATCTCTCAGGCAAAGTATCCGTCAGATTCCTGCTCTCTGATCCTTGTCCTCCAAGGTCCTTCCTTCGTCCCCATTTTTGTTGCCTTTCTGTTTCCGTCAGCTCTCCTTTTGGTTTTTAAGAAAGTGAAAGAAAACAGAATGGCAAAGAAAAGCGAAGAAAGTTTTTTTTCTTTTGGGAGTTTGGGGTTTCCATATATCTGGGTTGTCATGCGTGGGTAACTTTAAATGAACCTTTTTTTGGAAGCTTATTCTGTTATTGTAAAGCTTTTACCGGGGTTTATTTGGTTTTTGGGAAGAACTGGAATGGAAAACAATAATGGGAAATTCTCAATATTCCGGTTCTTGCAAACAAGTGTCATTTTGTCGAGGAACACTAGGATAAGAGGGTCAAAACTTTTACTTGGAGTCCTTCGCTGCAATTTTCTTTGCCAAGATAACAAAAATATAAGTTTGGTCTTGTTGATGAGAAGATCTGCGAACAAGTTGGAATTCATTTGGAGATCAAATTTCTTCTTCTTCTTCTTTCTGTGTGAAAATCCTTTCCCTTTCCTTCACGCTCTTATGAAACAAACAATAGGGTCGCCTCCTCAATTCAATTCTAAGTGAGCAGAAGAATGCACGAAAAAACTACAGCGACTTAATGGCTTTCCATTTTATATTTGGTCTTTGTGACTGAAAATCTCAACTAAGCTTAGCCAAACAGTAGTGGCAAATCGAAAGTCCACTTGATGTATAAGGGAAGAATTCAACTTCTACACTTGTGCTTTGTTTTCGCACGAGTCAGAAACCAAACACAGAGTAGTGGAATAGCTTGGAAAATCTAGAGGCTATACTTCCTTATTCTTGTTTGCTTTCTCTTATTTTTTAATTGTTTTTTTTTAACAAATTCTCAATGCAAGGTTGGAATTCCATGACAGATTGAATATTCCCTGCGACGTTCCTCGTGTTCACGGGCTTTGTATTTTACTGTTATTAAATTGTTAGGTCATTAACTTTCTGAGTCAGATTATGGCAATCTCTTTATAACTTTCCAACTAAACCAAATCAATAACTTTAACCACCGTTTTGTTCTTAGCCATAGATTTCGAGTAAAAAAAAAAAACAGAAAAATGCAACAAGGCTTAGTTTCATGTTAATTCTTGGTCATTGTGTCTTTCTGGTACTGTCACGTGATACTCATATTTTTGTTCCTTGGGAATGTTTAGTTTTTTGATCTACAAAAAGGGTGGAATCATTCCACGCTCGGGTGTGTGCGGGCTTTGTTGAATTGGACAAAGTTAAATGGGGCGTATATCCTCAATGTTCAACGGATTGGCACGGTCAATTTCGATGAGGAAAGGGAAGAATAATGAGAACGGCGATGGAAGGGAAGCTGCAGAAGCAATGGCAAAAGAAGCAAAGAAGAATGAATTGATATTGCGCTCTTCTGGCTTTTTAAATGTTGTTGGGTCGAAAAACTCTGCCTCAGTTTTCTCGAAGAGGGGCGAGAAAGGAGTGAATCAGGATTGCTGCATTGTATGGGAGGTAAGCATGGACCATTGGACACTGTTGGTTGATGTATTCTCAGAATTTGTTTTTTTAAGCCAATTTCAATGGTTTTGAATGCTACTTTGTTTCCTGTCATTTTGAGTGCTATTTTTGGATTCATGGAAGCAGGAGTTTGGATGCCAGGCAGACATGATCTTCTGTGGGATATTTGATGGGCACGGTCCATGGGGCCATTTTGTGTCAAAGAAAGTCCGAGAATCTATGCCTTCCTCTCTGTTGTGTAATTGGCAGGAGGCGCTTGCACAAGCTTCGTTTGATTCGGATATTGACTTGGAAACTGAAAAAAAGCATCATAGATTCAATATATGGAAACATTCCTATCTGAAGGCTTCTGCTGCTGTTGATCAAGAGCTAGAGAAACAACGTCAAATCGATTCCTTCCACAGTGGAACTACTGCCTTGACGATTGTTAGACAGGTAATGCACTAATTGATAGTTTCTTTGTTATTTTGATCTTGTAACAAAGCTGATCATGGTCAACGTTCCGGTTTCTGTCTGCCAGGGTGAACTCATTTTTGTCGCAAACGTTGGAGACTCTCGAGCTGTATTGGCTACCACATCAGATGATGGTAGCCTGATACCAGTTCAGCTTACTATCGATTTGAAGCCCAATTTACCTCGTTAGTTGATACTTGCTCCTCCCTTCCTTCCCTATGGCTGAATATGGAAGCAAAAAAGGCTGTCGATTCTTACAGTAATGAGTATCTTGTTTTGCAGAGGAGGCAGAACGAATACTTCAATCCAATGGACGGGTGTTCTGTCTAGATGATGAGCCGGGAGTTCACAGAGTTTGGCTACCAGACGAGGAGTCGCCAGGACTGGCAATGTCTAGAGCATTTGGGGATTACTGTGTCAAGGATTTTGGACTCATTTCTGTTCCAGAAGTGACACAGAGGCATATAACTAGCAGAGATCAATTCGTTATACTGGCAACTGATGGGGTATGATATTGCAGTAATTTTTGATAACTGAAATCTAAATAGCCCAATAAGATTCCAAGGAGCATATAGGATTGCCGTCCCCATTTCATTAAAAAGACTTTGTTTTTATTTTTGGCAAGCATTAGTCTCTAACATATATTTGCTTCTGGAAATAGATTGACTCTTGTAGTTGCTTTTCTTATGTAGGTATGGGATGTTGTCTCCAATCAAGAAGCCATGCAGATCGTATGGTCAACACCAGACACGGCAAAGGCAGCTAAGCGGTTGGTCCAGTCTGCTGTCCGTGCGTGGAAACACAAGAGGAGAGGGATTGCCGTGGATGACATATCAGCTATTTGCCTCTTCTTCCATCATTCCTCTCAATCCCAGCAAGTTCACCCCGTTTGCACGTGATCACAAATGTAAATGGCCGAGTTCAAGATAACTGTTTTTTGTTGTGTACTTCCTTAACCAAATTTGATCCGCAAGCAATCTATATATCATGTCAGCATTGTTATCCCATTAGTAATACAGAGACACCGAGGCTCCATACATAGAGCCATACTAACAAAATCTCCATAGGATTATGCTACAAGCGCCAGTACCTCATTCTCTCTAGTTCGTTAATTTGTCAGAATCTACACGGAATATTGCTACAAGCACAAACAAGACACAGCCTGGACCGGATTACTTGGGGACAGGCTGGCAGTCAATAAATTTCATTTCCTACGTTTTTTGTCATTCTCCCGCACGTTAATCATCGGCTTAGGGAGGAAAGGACCAATTTGTACTCTGCATGCGGATTTTTTATTCTTTGGCACGCATCAAAATGAAATGAATGGCATTGACTAAGACGAGTGCGGACTCTGTGGAAAAGAAGACCAAAGTCCTCGGGCATTTCTTTAAGCAAGCCCTTAGCACGCAGTGACTAGGAAGCAACTCATGATGGTAAGGAATAGTCAATTCAAATTATTCAATGGTCCATGATCTTAAGATTAAATTATCAGCCATTACTACCTCACAAACAACACGTGCATGGAATATCAGAGGCGCAGCCCGGAATTTTCAATATCAGAGGCGCGGTCACCCTGAAACGAAAGCACTAAGGGCAAGGCTGGCAAGGCTAATGACATTGGGAGTGGGACAAACACCGCAATAACCGAAAAATAAGAAAACCAGTAATAGGTGGATGTGGCAACGCAGGAGTCCTCATCATTCTTCAACAGTCCCACCAAAGTAAGAGCGTAGGAAAAGGCCAAAAAGCTTAAAACAAACAGCGGAAAATTAACCAAACTGGGGAGCCAGAACAGTAGCACATCCTCTAACAGGATAAACATCAAGAAAAAGGAAGGCGGTGATGAATTGCATTGACAGCTAAGATCTATAACCGTAACAGAGAAATTCACACAGATAAACCCAAATAAAACAGACCCAAAATTGACATGTTTCACCCCGAGGGATATATAAAAAATTAGTGTAGACTTTTATAATTTTTCACAATGGAATCATAAATATTTTTATATTTTTATTTAATATATATATATTAAATTTATTCTAAATGAATTATTTTTAGATAAAAGAATTAAAAATATTAAACATTATATAGAAATTATTAATAATTTAATTATTTTTTAATAAAAATAATAAATTTAAAAGATATGAAATTCACATAAAAAAATTTAAATTAAATTGTAACAATTCATAAAAAATTTAAAATTAATTTTATACATATCCCTTCAATGCAACGCAAGAAAGGCATTCCAGTTGACTGATCACACAAAGATCCCTTTTTTTTTTCTTTTGACACAAGTTGATATGTAGATGCCAAAAGTTAAACTGCATGCAATAACAGTGATCAAGATTCAATTGAATATAGACAACTAAATCCATAACAAGCAGGTATGAAGATTAACCGCATTGCAAGATGCACCAAAAGCCCATTTTTTGCTTCCACAAGAAAGGGCAAGTTAACATTTAAGGAAATTCAGAAATCGAGTTTGCTCTTGAGGATGAAGACTAAATAGATGAAAGTCCTCTATTGTAACCTACATGCTGATACCATAAAGACAACAGCATATGATTGAATTTCTTTCTTCACTTACATCGGAAGATTACACTTCTGTACATATAAGAATTACAATGAACAATTACAGTAATTGATACTTATTATCATGGGATTTTCAATAAATTTGGCTAAGACCTTTAAGGTAAGAACATTAGAATTTTATGATTTCCAAAATTACCAACATGATTCTCAGAATTCTCCTCATCTTCAAGCTTATTTTTAACAGGCTTGCCATTTCATTGAAGTGAGGCTCAAGAGTTTCTAAACTATAACTCATCAAGATGGGTGTTCTACTGTTCCATCGGATTCTTCGGAGTGGATGGTCTAGAAAGAGAGGAAAAAAGAGATAGAAAGTGATACCAAAAGTACATATTGCAAACCAAAGTGGCATTCTTTTTTGATTGATTCTTTCATTTCTTTCTGGAATATATGACAGGGAAAAACATGTATAAGCTCCTTACTTTTTACTTTTCTTCAATTCATTACACCATATTGGCCGGAAGCGTCCGATATTGTCGTAGCCTAATGGGTGCTCAGTCCCTGAATCTGGCAATGAAAATGTGGGTTCGATGTGCTCATTTGTTCTCTTCGTGTCGTCATATGAACCTAACAGGACAACTAAAAATGTCGTCACGTTGTCGATATGGGATCATTGGCTGTCTAACACCCAATGGATCTCCAATGAATATGTCTATCTATATATATTGAGTCAGCTTCGTGAACCCTTGCAACAATAAAACCCTAAACATCCAAAAAACAAAGAGCTATCACAACCCGATTGATTTCTTGGTTCTCTGCCATGCTTTTCTTTCATTTTTACCATATTGCAGGGTACAAAATAATCTTGAGAAAGAATGAATTTGGGTTTGTTGCCTGAAGATTGTTTTTCATACATTCTATCGCTCACATCCCCTAGGAATGCATGTTGTGTCTCATCACCTTCCGGTTATCAAGAAGTCTTCTCCAGATTATCGTCGCCGGTGGCTTACACGTCCAAAAAAAGAGTTAATGTTCTTGCATGATCTCTTTCGTGGGTCTAAATTGAGCCTTTTGAAATCGGCTTATCATCTCGTTGCTTCAAATTCCGGTGCGTGTGTCACAAAGTTAACTCTATCGGGTCTTGAATAATGGCTGCTGGGTTCTGAGATGGGCGGAGAGAGAGCGTCACCTTGTTGCGGACCATGCAGTTGATAATACGCCAAGGCGCGCTCTTTCTACACTAAACACGTAGGGTACAATACTCTATTTTTTCGGGAAATATTTTCCTAAAAAAAATATTTCAAACCGATAAATCATTCTTTTGCAAACAAAACACTTAGAGAGGGCAAAAATCAGAACATTTGCTATAGAGAACTCTTGCTCACATAAGCATTAACTTTCCCACGCAAGACATTTTCTACACATGATAAAGGTTTTTTTGTTTTTTGTTTTTTTTCTTCCTTTCCTGGTCGCTGTAAACTCCTTTTCACGCGAAAACACATATCCAGCCAATTTTCCAATTGAAAATATAATGCCAGTTAAAACGGAATCGAGAGTATTAGAACCAACCCAAAATGATGAGCCTGAAATATTGGTCATGAAATGGTACCTATTACGTCATCTTCTTCTCTTCCTTCAAACCAAAACCAAGAAAAAATTAGTAATGTTGGAATTGTTGTGGGCTGAATGCACGTATTCTCATCTCAAGGTGGATCAAACAAAGCGTCCAAGCTCTTTCTTGTTTTGCCAGAGATATGCGGATGCCCGTGTACTCCCTCAAAATTCGGCCACACTGTTATAGAAGAAAAGCATTGCCAAGCTACCCGGGAATTGAATGCTAAAATGTGGCGGTTGATAAAGGTGCTTATGGATACACAGGCGGTGGATCAAATATGAATTCTAGTGTTCATATTTGATTCATTGTCTGTGAATGCACAAGTGACCTTAAGGCTTAAGTTTGCTATCATCTCATAACGTGGCTGTTTTAACGTGTTGCTTGTGAATTAATCCATTCACGAGCCAATTTCCGGTGCCTACAGCACAAGAGGACGATAATTTGCTATATTCCTCGTTCGTTGTTATGCTACGGTACTGTTTAAATGCGATTTATTTCTTTTCGTTTGCATTATTAATGGCGGTTTTTTTTTTCCCCCTTTAATTATTCTCGGACGAATATTCTCATTGGGGAGATCAACGAGCAAGAAATTACATTTTTAGCGCAAGGAAGTTGTCGCGTACAATCCCAAGACAAACTTTGGGCTTAGAATTCAGGCCTCAGACCGGTTCAATTGGCCCATGAACTGTTGTGGGCTGTAGAAGCCCAGGTCCAGCCTTCTTGGTTTTTTTTTTTTTATATAACAAAAAAACATTGGATCGGACTAATCTAAGCGGGGAAGATGGGTTACTATTTGACCCGAAAGGCCCCAATTAAGTTAAGGGTATGCCTGTAATAAGGAAGTAGAAATTTCAGTAACGCTAATCAATCCCAGTCTCAAATTGTCTGCAGCCCCCCTCCCCTTTTTGTCTCTCTTGTTGTCCCTTATAGTTCTCTTTTATTTTTGGTTAGATCTTGTTTTATGTATGAAAAATGGTGGTAAGTATGCTGGGATGATAAATGCTATAATCCCAGCTCATTATGAGACCTTTTCTTCAAAGGGTCTGGGATTTGATTCTATCCAACATTTATCTGAGCCCCCATCAATCAATCTCCTCTTTTCTCTTCAAATCTGTAGATGGGTCTTGTTTATTTATTCTTTCAATGCGTCCATATCATTATGAGTTGCCCTTCTCGTGTTACTATTACAAATCTGGATGATTTTTATGTGTGTTGTGTTTTACTTATTCGATTGGCTTTGTTGAAACAAGATTCCCTATGTTGTCTTTTTTTTTTTTTTTCCTTCTTCTTTTAAAAATAGCTAATTTACCGAGGGAAAGTTGATGCTTGCGAATCAAGTTTTGAGCTTTGTGGGGTTTGTGTTGAATCATCAAGAATATAACAGATCAGCACTGTTTATGATGCAAAAGGATATATTTTTTTATGTTTATGTGGTAATTAATCTGTGTTATTTAGTCTCGAATTGTAGTTTTTGCTTTGTATGACAATTAAGTGTAAGTAACACAAGTGCCTAAAGATGTTCCCTTTGGCAACATCACTGCATACAACGCCAGATATCATCGAAAAGCAACCTGATCCTTGACTTCGTGATCACCAAAGGCAATGGTGATACATAAAGTATGGTCCGGTATTATAACAAACGTGATAGCGTCACAACTATCCACATGGATGCGAACCGCCGGCAAGTGCGTACCAACTTTTGCAGAGCCTACCGTGGACAGTGAATCATCAAACTCGATCATTTAGCATCGATGGCCGATCCAGGAGGCGAGTCGTACAGTGGGCCATGCTTTGCCAATATTTGGTGGTTGCTTACCTCATCGGTGACATGTTTTTTTTTCGGTGCAAATGGACGCTTGATCCGGCGTGCCTGGAAGCATGTGCATGTTCTGTCTGGCCACATGCTGACACGTGGCTCTGGAAGCATGCGCAAGCTCCCATTATTACTGCTCATCGAATTAAGACATTAGCATACTTTCTCTCTATCCATGTCGGACAGCATCTGCGCCAGAACGCTCGGCGAGATATCGGATGTCGAAACGGTGCGTTTTAGCGCGGATCTTGTGTCGGCAGCCAGACGAAATATCAGGTTCTTGAGAACCGTCAGCGAGTCACGGTGGCTCCACGAGAGAGCCAGCCTTGTTGAAGCAATAAGAAGGCAGGGTGATCACTTGTGCGATGTGATGCGATCAGCTTGATTAATTAAATTATGGGAGATTGTACTGAAAGTAAATCTCATCGGACGGTGGCTGATTTTTCAGGTACGAACAGCTCTGGATGCCTTTGGTTTCTGATCTGTCGGCGAGTTCAACCCCTCCTACGGTGCTTCCTCCTCTTGACGTCGAGTGGGTTTGGTTCTGTCACACCTTGAATCCCGTAAGCTAGTTGCTGCTTCTTCTCCTTGTTTTTTTTTTTTTTTCGCTGGGTGAAGTTTCTTGTTTGGTCACCGAGAAAGTGCAGGAAAACTAGAAAAAGAACTTTTCTTTTTTTTTTCGTTTTTGGTAACATTTTGTCCACACACACACACACAAAAAGAAAAAAGAAAAAAGAAAATTTCTTGTCTTGGCATCAAATATATTTACATGTAAAAGTTTGTGTTGCAGGCGAGTTACAAGCAGTACTGTGAGACAAGGTTCTCAAAACTGATAGGCAAGCCAGCGGTCTTCGATGAAGAAAATGAAGAGTATGCATCGATGAGATGCAAGCAGCTGTGGATGAGCAGGTACCCAAACGACTCTTTTGAGAATGAAGTTGATGATTCAGAACCTCAGGACCCAGTTGGCATAAATGAAGATCTGTTGGGTGAAGTTGAGACGCAAAGAATTGTGTGCAGCAGATTTCCATGCCCATACATGGTTGAGATTGTCTATTTGATTGCTGCCAGACAAAGGTACAGAGGATTCCTGTATCTGCTGCAGAGATTCACGGATCAATACTGTTCCCGTTTAATTCCTAGTTTGGATATTCTGCTAATGTGGATGACCCATCAGGTGGGCTCTCTTCATCCTTGTTCCGCTTCTCAATTTGGGTTCTTAAAATCCTATCTATATTTTTCTTGGCTCTGCATTGTTGTTTTTGTTTTTGTTTTTGTTTTTTTCCTGTTTCTGTTGGTTGGTTCTATATTCTTTTATGCCTCATTTTAATATTTTTCATGGCATATTATTACTGGTGCTATCAGTTTGGTCCGTTGTCTTTGTCAGCAATTCTTTTCCAACTTCTCAATATTAATTCGTATCATTGGGAAGAGGGAATTAAGGATGGTGGGGGAGTTGTCATTTTCTGTCTCACGTTCTTCCTTTTCACATATTCTTCTCTGGTGCCGTTTTCTTTCAGTTGCTTTCGTTCTTTACTTAGCAATTTATTCTTCACATATTCCTTTTCGTTCAGTTGAATTATTGAATGTTTGATATTTATTCATTCCGTCAGGTTTTTGTGAAGGCCTCTAGCTTTCTTCTTTTTTTCTTTTTCTTTCCCAGATAATGATTAATTTCCGGAAGGCTTTAAAATTTCCTTTGCTTTCTCTAATTAGAAGTAAAAATTTCCGTTCCTTTCCAAGCCAAAGTTACAATCAGCTATAAAATTCTTAAAATTTCCTTGCACCCTGTCTATCACATTAATTGTTTCCATTAAAAATTTTATTGATTGCTCAACAAGAGTTTTGAAAAAAAAAAGAAGAAGTTTAACCAACTGCGCGTTAGGCATCTAAGCTAAGGGTCTTTTGGGTTTTCTTACTTTTTGGTTAAACACCTGTCCACATTCCAACTCATATTTTTTGGGAAATTTTTTGTGATTTTAAACACTAGAGCTACCCAACGGTATACACAAAAGATTTGGAGGAGATGGAGGCTGATATGGGGAGGGTGGTGAAATTATGGGAGGTTGTGAACAAGTTGGAGGCGGAGGAGACAAAGAAGCTGTGGGAATGTGCCTTTGATCAACCTTACGAGAAAGCTGGTGGGCCTATAGATTTTGATGGTGATGCCTCATTCGAGCCTCCAGTTTGCTGGGAAGTCTCAGAAACAGATGTCAACAACAAATACAAGTCCCTGACGCACAGGTTCCTACTGGAGGTATGCATATTACTCACCTCTTTTTTCTTCTTGCCAACAAATTTCCCAAGAGGAACGTTTTTGTTTTGTTCCAGTCATGATTTGGTTCATAAGCCTGATAGAATTTCCAAAAGAATTGTCAAAATCATGGGGAATCCAAAATCCAAACTATATGGACAGAATGTAGAATGGAAAAGCATGACTCCAGTTCTTTAGAAGTGCTTTGCATATTGAATCTATTGTTTTAAAGTCAGGTGTGTGTATCTGTGAGGCTCAATTCTGGGATGAAGGAAATGCAAGAGGACATAAAACACAAATTTCTGCGTCTGCAATTGGTAAGATGTCACAAAGAGCTGATGATTGATAAGCCGATTTCCCATTTCTCATTGAATTCATGGCAAAAGGCTTCACATCTCTACTGTGAGTTTGCCACCAGAGGGTTAATCCTTGAGCTACATAAAAACAGTTCTGGCTGTTTCAGAGTGAGTAAGTTGGAGGGCAGAGTCACATTCCTTTGGAATGATTTGCTAAGAGCACCATTGCTTACTCTTCAAAGAGAACTCAATAAACAAGTGAGGATTGTCATTTCTATTACCCCACCGGTTCAAGCACCATACTTGTTGAAATGTGTCCCGGATAGAGTTACAGATGACTCGGGTGCCATGATATCCGACTTGATTCTGAAAATGAACAATTACAAGCCGCAAGAAGGTCGGTGGTTGGCTCGCACTGTTCTTGATCATGCAGGGAGGGAGTGCTTTGTTGTTCGTATTAGGTAATTTCTCCTCTGGAGCTATAACTGCCAGATGACGATAGAGTGTTTTCTTTGATTGCTTCATAACTTCAATTATGTGTTGCCATGCAGGGTGGGTGGAGGGTTCTGGAGGAGAGGAGGTGAAACTCCATCAAATGTGAAATGGGAGGACAGGATCATCGAGATACGTGAAGGTTCTTGGTCATATGTGGCTGGTTCAATTGGCAAAGCACCTGGTATGTGGTTTCAAATTGTATGTTGAGCAAGGATCTGATAATGATCTACTTCCAGAGATGATTGTCTGGTGCTTGAAATTTTCTTGATGAAATCAAATTTTAATGCTTTTCCTTTTTGTTGCTGTTGCCATTAGTGCAGGGAAAGTAGTGGGAACAGCAACACCAAAAGAGCCTCCAGAGCATTGGCAAGCTGCTTGGCATTTCTCGACTGGGGACGAGTTACTTATAAGTTGGGACTCGTCGACATCAACCCCTGCCCTGTTGTTTTGCTTGAAAAACCAAGCATCTCCAGATTCAACGGTGAGTTAGTGATTTCTGCACGCTTGCAAAAAACTTTTTGATTTCCGAAAATGGAACTTAAATAACAGACAACTTTGGTTTGCAGTTGAAGTTGCTAAAAGGGCGAAGAATGCAATATCAAAAGAAGAAAGCTGTGACAGAAAGTAGAGAACGAAAAGAGCATAAAGGGAAAGAAAAGAAAGAGGAAAGTGATGGAGATGAAGACGAGGCAGGTTTTGTGACACTAGTCCGGTCCACTAAAGATAACCCGGCCGAAAGAGCGACAGCCCTTCTAAACTGGAAGCTACTGATAGTAGAATTATTGCCAGAAGAGGATGCAGTTTTGGTACTTCTGCTCTGCATATCAGTACTCAGAAGTGTATCAGAAATGAGAAAAGAAGACGCGGGAAGGCTGCTAGTTAGGAGGAGACTGAGGGAAGCAAAACTTGGAGCCAGGGATTGGGGTTCTGCGGTACTTCATCCATCTTCATTGTCATCATCAATTTCTTCTCCTTATGTTTGCCCTTGGTACTGGGATGCTAAGGCCTTGATCGCATCCGACGAAAGGGATAATGTGGCAAGGCAATCAACCTTTAATTATCCACCGGCAGAAGGTGGTGATCAGTTATACAAAAGATGGATTATAACTTGAATTACGCGGATAAAGCTCACCGAGAAGGCAGGGCTGTACGGGCCAGAAAGGTGATCGCATTTATAGAGTTTCGTTGCTTCGGCACCATAGCTCGACGAGATTCAAACATAAGTTCACGTCATAATAATCGTACAATCCATAAATGTTCATATACAGTTATTATTATTAATTATTTGTGTATTAAAAAACTAAAAAATGTAAAATACACCAGGTTAACGTCTGAGGGGAAAAAGAAGAGTATAAAAGCCTGAAGGGTGGGGGCCCGGAGAAAGCAGGCCGTTAGGTCACTGGGTATCAGAAACTTCGGTACGAAGATTCGAAATGACTAACAGTGGTGAATAATCGTTTGGGCTCCTTAAGGATACTCTGGGCAAATCTGCATGGGCTAAGGCAACCCGGGTTGGGTGATATAAGTGCTATCGGGAAAAGTGTTCGTTTGTATTGGATTGGTCCTGGGCCCTTAGTACACGGCAGATGAACATCTTCCTAGTTACCGGCCCACCGCTGCAGCTGAAAGGCTCAGTCACTAAGGCCCCTCAACATGAATACGTACTTTCAACCGAAGACTACTAATGAGTATTAGACCCCACCACCCCCCCCCCAACAAAATAAAAATAAATAAATAAATAAAAGACTAATCGGTATTATTTGAGAGTCTTCTATTTTTTATTCTAAAGAAAAAAACGAGCCTACGGGTGCCAACGTGATGCCCCCTTATTCACGCCTTTTGATACCGCGTACTTGCATGCAGCTCGCGTCTAAGGGTGGCCGCGTTTGGGTTTATTCGGAAACAACGTAAAATCGGATCAAAACTGAAATTGGGTTGAAAATCGAGACCGATTTCACGGTTACCGGTTAGAATTAGAATGATTAGAGGGGGTAGTCCGATCACGGTTCTGTCTTTTCGTAACAACCAAGCCGTCATTTGTAATAAGAATCATCAGCAAGTGAACTAAACTGAGACGGCCGATTCCATAAACATAAAATAAATAAATAAAACTAAAGCTGAAATCATGCTAAAACTTAAATTGAAATCAACCCAAGATTAGAATTGAACCCAAAACCATAGCTCCAGCTATAATCGGTTACCCGTACTCACCCTATCAAAGATATTTGTTCAGTATATTTAAAAATTATTTTCAAAACACCGCTAAAATTTAAATAATTTGATTTAATTCATTTCACTCAATTTGTGTTAACTAAAAAAAAAGAAAAATTAAAATATGCTTGAAATTGAAATATTTGAAAATTTGGATACTTTAAATTTTCAAAAAAAAAAAAAACTCACAAATTAATATATCAAAATTTCAATAAATTCAAAAGCGGGTAGTCACTCCATAAATCCTCCAACTCCAGGGTCACGGATAAATCCGACTCGAAATAACCGGGCAATTCGAAGCTGCCTGTTTCCCCTGCAGAACCTAAGACTAATAGCATTTCCTATGTTCAGCTTTTGTCAGTAAAGTCTCAAAGTCTTATTGTATAAACACAACATCCTAAACACGACGATGAGTATGACAATATCGTAGCATATCCTTCCTAAACTTTGCATTTAATAATTGGTAGAAAAGAGAAAAGAAATGGACGTCTCTGGATAACTCACGCATTCATTTTCTTGGACACACACACACACACACACACACATGTATGTATGCATGCATGCATGTTAAATGTATGTGTGTATGTATGGACTGGAACACTTACATAACCCTTGAGGGGTATATTTCTAGGAGATTTCTAATAACAACGAGAAAAGTTACAGCTTACGACCTTAACGAGAGATACAAGAATTCCTTTTGTTTGTCAACTAAATTCCTCATCTCAAGTGTTTAAGTACGATGTCGTGGAGTTTCTGAAAAAGAAGTCAGTTTTATCAATTTAACAGTTAAACTCGTTGGCAGTCGACACCGATTTAGAACTTAGAAGTATGGTTTTGAGCAAGTAATTAATGAAAAAGGCAGGTTTGTCTCCACATTGAGTTATGCTCAGAATCTTCCAAACTTAGCGGCACGTGAGGGTGCGACTTGGTTTACTCTTGCAGAATTGGTGGAGGTATATGCTAGATCAACGCCCATTTGAGCGGTCGTACAATCCGACTCATAAAATCTCTTGGTTTAATGCATTGAACTCTCTACTAGCTTCATCAATTTGATGCATTCCATATACCGTCACGGGCTTTGGACGTATATTTGTGGTATTTACATTAACTGTAACTAAACATCCAAATATTAAAAATGTGTAAATCTCGATAGTATAACAGTACAATGCGTACGAACGTATGAGATGTGTCCAATTAACTGCAGTGCATCTTCCCGTTTCTCCGTACATACATTTGAGAAACCAGAGCCATCGACTCCATTATCCCAAAATAATCTATTACTAGTCTCACGGTGACCATGGCTTCCAAGCCATTTTCTTTATGCACCATTTCTCTCCTTCTCATTCTTTGCTTCTCTCCCTGCTCTCTAGCAGATTGGCTAACGTCAATCTACAGCAGCCCAGAGAGCGTTTGCAGCCTCACTCCTCATCTAGACTTTTGCAAGTCCCTTTTACCTTACAACAAGCCTGGAACCATCTTGTGACTATGGCAGGATTTCCACTTCCAATCCCTTGTCACATGCTCGAAACTTCCTTTCACTCGTGAAATACTATTCAGACCTTGCCTCGGCATTCTATCAACCCGCCATTGGCGCCCTTGTAGATTGGCGGTTCCTATCTGGACTAAATATAGAATACTTGTCAACCGCACTAGAAGCCGTCAATTCTACCGGTACCCTTGAAAGCTCGTCGGCCATTGATCTCTTAGTGCCACCATGACCAACCAAGAAACTTGCTTGGATGGTCTTCTTCAAGTAGCACCAGTCCACCTCAAGAATAGCCTTTTAGCCCCCTCTTTCCGTTCTCTCGCGCTTTTCACTCACGGTTGGGTTAAATATTAAGATGCGAAGTTGCTAATCATATTTTCGAGAATATAGACCACCCCATGCGAAATTAAAATTTTTAAACTTTAATGGTTGTTACTCTTCGAAGTTAAAAAATGTGGCAATCCCACCAAGAGAGCTGCAACAATTCTGTTTAATCGAGTCCTGGCATCTCAATTAAAGTTGGCAACTATTTTTATGTAAAATTATTATTATTTTTTAATCTTGAAAGCAAATATTGTTTGCTGCTACATCGTGTTCTCTTTATTCCTTTCGCCGTTTCCGATATCTGTAATTTGGAAAAGACCCCTGATAATCTCTCCTACAACTTACACCTAAACGGTAGAATAGGAGTACAATCCGAGTACAATACGAGTGAGAGACAGTATTTACAAACTGGATGTACAGGAGATAATTAAATTTTCCCAAATTAAAGGAAAAAGTTAAAATTTAGATGACGACAGCACTGTTTCTCCACATAATAACTTTAAATTGCACATTCAATTTTGGAAAAACAGGTTGACAACCATCTAAACGTCTATCTTTGACTCCTCCATTTCCCTCCATGCCTCACATTTGCTAACAGACTCAACCAACTTTTTGGATCATTGCTGTCTTTATACTGTCCTATAAATAAACCTTTCCTCTCCAACAACCATAGCTGGAAGGTTGCTTCAGGCTTTAAAGGGAGACCATTTCTGCCATACCCTCTTCCCTTGAACTTCGTTAGCATCTCCTTTTCCTTCTCTTTAACATTTAGGAGGGAAAAGGTGACAATTTTTTTTTTGGGTCTTTTAATTTTTCTAGTGGAAAAAAAACAAATTTTAAAGGCTAAAAAAGATGTCTTTGGGGGATGATGGAAAAAGAAAGAAGAGACTTGCCATTATCGGCGTCTCTTCCTTCCTCCTGGTGGCCATGGTGGTAGCCGTGACCGTCAACGTCGGTTTCGGCGATGGCGATGGCATCAATGGCAGCAGTCAGAAAAGCACTAAAGAAATATCTTCCTCAACGAAAGCCATCAAGGCCATTTGCCAGCCCACTGATTACAAGCATACTTGTGAGGAAACCCTCCAAAAATCAGCTGGAAACGAGACGGATCCCAAAGAATTGATCAGGGTTGCATTCAAAGTGGCTCAGAAGCACATTAACGAGGCTGCCAAGAAATCAACTACCCTTCAGGAATTGGAAAAGGACCCAAGAACCAGCAAAGCACTCAATGCCTGCAAAGAGCTCATGAGCATGTCCATTGCTGAGCTCCAGCATTCTTTTGAGCAAGTGGGCAACTTTGATTATACCAAATTGGATAAATTGATGGCTGACTTAAAGGTTTGGCTTAGCGCCTCCGTTACATACCAAGAAACATGCTTGGATGGGTTCCAGAATACCACCACAGATGCTGGAAAGAAAATGAAGACAGCATTGAAGACAGCAATGGAGCTAAGCAGCAATGGCCTTGGCATTATTACAGGCCTGTCTTCCGTGCTCACATCATTGCAGATTCCAGGTATCAGCCGCCGCCTCCTTTCCGATGACCCTCCTGTTGTAGGCCATGATAATGTATTCCCTACCTGGGTCAATTTCGGAACACGCAGACTCCTCAGTGTTCCTGTTTCTAGTCTGAAGCCCAACCTTACCGTGGCTAAGGATGGAAGTGGGAACTTTACAACAATTACAGAAGCTTTGCTTAGCATCACCTCTGGCCGGCTCAGGGCCAATCAGACCTTTGTGCTGTACATCAAGGAGGGAGTTTATGAAGAGTATCTCACCTTCAATAGGAGCCTGAGCAATTTGGTAGTGATTGGTGATGGTAAAGATAAGACCCGCATCACAGGAAGCAAGAATTTCCACGATGGCACACCCACCTACAGCACTGCTACCGTTGGTAAATCAGTCTCATTCAAAATTTGCAATTAGAATGTGCAATGTTTGATAAAGAGAAACTTCAATCTAATGTAATGTGTTGATACTTAACAATTTAGAACATTGACAAATTGGTAATTTTTTTAATTATTTTATTTTGTTTTGCAGCTGTTCTCGGAGAGAACTTCTTTGCCAAGAACATTGGAATTGAGAACTCTGCTGGTGCTGAAAAACACCAGGCTGTGGCATTGAGGGTTTCGGCTGATTTTGCAATCTTCCACAACTGCTCATTTGATGGATTCCAGGATACTCTTTACACACACTCCAAGCGCCAATTCTACCGCGACTGCACCGTCAGTGGCACCATTGATTTCGTCTTCGGTGACGCCTCTGTGGTCTTCCAGAACTGCACATTCCTGATCCGGAAGCCCCTGAGTAACCAGCAGAACATTGTGACGGCCCAAGGCAGGAAGGAAAGTAAACAGCCATCTGCTATTGTCATCCAAAACAGCACCTTCACGGCCCATTCTGACCTATACGCAGAAAGGCACCTATTCAGATCATACCTCGGCCGCCCCTGGAAAGAATTCTCAAGGACAATCATCATGGAATCATTCATTGATGATGTGATCCACCCAGACGGATGGTTGCCTTGGCTGGGTCCCTTTGGAACCCAGACATGTTGGTACACAGAATTCAACAACCACGGTCCTGGTGCCAACAAGACGGGCCGTGTGACATGGAAGGGAATCAAGAGAATCACCCGCACGAAGGCCTTGGACTTCACTCCGGCAAGGTTCCTCCGCGGAGATGAATGGATCAAGCCAACCAGAGTGCCATACACACCCTATTTGACCACCAGAGTCTGATGATGAGATATAAATTGAGTCTAAACGTGTTTTTTTTTTTTTTCTCTAATCATCTGATCACTTTTTGATGATCAGCTGGTCGTGTGTGTCGAGTACTGCTGAATTGCATGCTGATGATTAATGTAACACTCCAGGACTTAATTCTTCCTGATCGCCCAGCTCCAACACACACACACACACACACAAAACCATCATGAGATCATTTTTTGCTCTTCATTCTCTAATTGTTGATAAACAAAAACAAGAGTGTTTTTTTTTTCCCTGACAGAACAGCAATCTTGGGTATCCTCTGATTCTTCAGTTTCTGATCGTCTCGTTGTCTAGTAAGCATACGTACATGCAGTATCCTAATTACTTTATATATTTATATTAAGAAAAATTGTTGATAACCCGCCTTACTCAATCATACATACACGCATGAATTGACCAGAACACTCAGATTAGGCAGCCTTATTATTGTTTTCACAAAAATTGTTTCCTCAATGCAGAAATTTTGTCCATGCTGTAATGTAGAAAATCAATAAATAGGTTAATTAAGCTGCCTGTGCAGAAGGTTAAATATCATGTCAGGACCCTTTTTTTTATTTTTTTTATTTTGGGGAGTCATGGATTTACAAAAAGATCTCTTCAATCGCTCGAATTTACATATGCTTATCAAGAGTTTTTTTTTTTAATTAAAAAAAAAAGTGAAAATGGTTTGAATTTATATAACCCTGGTACACGCATCCATCTTCAGAGTTGACAATCAAGAAGTACGGAATAAATAATTTATTTCACCTCAAATGGAATCTTTATTCTAGTTATAAGACATTTTTGTCTGGTGGCGGGTGAAAAGAAACTGAGTAAAATGATACTCTTTACATTAAATGGCCAAAATCAATCTTGAAGTCATTGCTGCCAATGTCCCATAGACATCCTAAAAATTTGGAATACATTCCTAGCACTTCTCCATGTCTTTACAATGAAAGTACCTGAAACAAACCTTCGCATCACCGAAACTAAATCCCACCCGAACAATTCCATAGTATTTTGGTCGTCATCTACATGCAGTTCTCACCCACCACGTTTCTTCTCGAGCGAGGAGAAGCAGAAGTCGAAGTAGAAAAATTATACCGTGAATGGATGCACCAAAACTATATTATATCTAACACATTCTACATGACCACGAACTTCCGCTAACCAATGAAGTAAACTTCATGTCACTCAATTCAGAGTTTCATCAAAGGGATTACTTCTCCTTACTTCCCAAACATGCGTACCAACACACGTGAAAATAGACCAAAAGGGGCCACTCAAACGCCTGTGCCCTTCGAATCACAACCAATAAGTCTTGTATTTTTAAGATATTTCAAGTCTTTGCAGGATATAAATATATTTATTTAGTATAATGTATCTCGTTACCACATTTCTCTCTCACATTTTAATTCTTTGTAAAGTTTCATAAATAAATAAATAAACTATAATCCTGATGTGAAAAAAAATTGTTGCCTTACGGATCTCTTGTCCTTGAATAAGGTATGAAATAATATTTGGTATGCCTTGGTTGCAAAAGAAATATATTTTTGACGAATTAAAAAAATTAAATACCCACTTTTTCTTTTTGAGGGGGGGGACACAACGATGCTTGGCCCAATGGCCCATATGAATTTTCATTATTTTTTATATAGAAAAAAGAAAATGTAAATTAGGCGCACACACATGCGCACACACACACACATATATATAATAGTTAAAAAGGCATTTTCCACTCTGTCGCTTCAAGTCTTCCAGTTACCCAATTCCAGACGAAACCCTAAGAGGTCTCTCTGTCTCTACCTCTCTGTTCTTCCGTCTGCGTGGACGGTCAAATGGCGGTCTCATCGTCCTCTGCCTCCTCGTACTCTTCCGAATCCTCCTCCGCATCGGACTCTTCATCCTCTCGCCGCCGCCGCCGCCGCCTCCGCCTCCGCAAAAGAGACAGAGATTCTCTCAAGATTCGAAAGAAGAGTAATAAATCCCACACAAAACGCCGCCGGAAACACAACCATCGTCTCTCCTCTGATTCTCGCGACTCCTCCTCTGATTCATACTCCTCCAGGTCCCCTTCTCAAGCTTCGATCTTCCCCATTTTATTAATTCCCTCTTTTTTTAATTTTCATGTCCTTTTTTCAATGCATTATTCTTTTTTTTTTCGGATATAGGCTCTGGGTATTTTTCTTGAATCTTAATTATGTAATTATCCAGAATTTACAATTTGTTGTTGAGTCTAATCGTTCTTTTGGTTCTTGGTGATCAAGCTGGTGATTATTGTGTTTCTTTGATAAAAGATGAGTTTTGGATCTTGTTTGCTTAACGTAATTGCCGGAATCTAAATTGCTAATATCTGGATTATATGGTGTAAGCATGGGTACGGGAATGTGTAAAGCACTGGAATGATTTGGTGTGATGGATGCATTTTGCACTCTTTGCTGACGTATGCTTATATTGTTGACATGGAATTTGGTTTAGATGCACGAGAAAAAATGTCAATTGCTATTCTCAATTCTCAAAACTTATAGAGGCCTTCGTTTTTACCTCATATATGGCTTAGTCCAAAATTATGATGAATTGCTTCCTTACAGGAGTGAGAGTTCTTCTGATAGTGAGCATGAAACTTCGAATCGTCCAAAAAGACACAAGAAGAATGACAGGACGAAGAAGGTGTTTGTTTGGTGTTACATTTTTAATTTTCAGTTTCATTTTCTTCTTCTCGGTAGGCTAATTGATTCCTCTTTGACATATATTCCAGAGCAAGGAAAAGGTCCGAAGCAAGAGCCGTCGCAATAAACATCAAAAGCACAGAGTTAAAGAGGTAGGGCAATTTTTTTTTTGCAGCTTTTGGCATCATCAAGCTCTTTGTAACCTATCTTTTCAAGCTCTGCCAACTGCCAACTGAATTTTTTTTCTTGCTTCTGTTGAAATCTTATGTTAAGTGTTATTCATAAATCATTTTAATGTTGGTCTGTGCTGTTGTCATAACATGATTTAAATGGTAGCTGGAGCATTTGAAGTGTGACATGCATGCATGGTAACATTAATATCTGAGGTGCTTATAATTTGTTCTGCCTGTTTTAATTGGCTCTTCGAAATTGGAGCTGGGGTCTGTGACATGATGTCTGGGCGCTTGGTTGACTTGCCTGGATTTTATTTTTGGCTCTGGTTTGTCCTGGCAATGGGAGCCATATATAGAATCTGCAGAATGAGAGAAGCAACAGTCCGGTGCAGCTATCGAAGGTATGGCAGTTTCTACGATCTGTTACTACCCTTTGTTGCTTTCTTCTATAGCATTTTGCTCAGTACCACTTGTTCACTTAATACAGTTTCTGGGGCGGGAGAAAGATGATGGTGTGAGGCGCAGTGCTGTTTCTGGAAAAAAGGTGACACTATCATTTTGCTGTGTTTTGGATTCCAAGAAATTTCCGATGGATGTTAGTGGCTCTTGCCTCTTTCAATTGCTTATTCTTGTTTTATGCTGTATTTGCAGATTTTATTGAAAGTTGATAAATCAAAGGAGGACAAGCAGGCAGAGAGTAAGAGGACTGAGTTGCTGAAATTCTTAAATGCCAGTTTTGATTGATTTTCTGGAACTCAGGTCAATCACATGTAATAATGAAGCAAACAAAGGAACTAATTGAACTTGTTCCAGATATGAGATTGTCTAGCATGGGGTCATATTTATCTGGTGAACTGTAAGAAGTCCTATTAGTCTTGAGCTCTTCTAGCTCACGGGAATTTGTATCCTCAATTAGGCCATAGTTCTTGCTCCTTGAAGCATCACTTCTTTGGTTTCACGGTTCTGGTTAATGTGAAACTATGGTGGTTTCTTGAGCTGGCTTGACACTTTGTGATTAGGCCATGGTGTTATATCTTTATTTTTAGTGGCAAATCAGTTGCGTAAAGTCCCCCAACTGCCCTTGTTGGTGGTGTTGTTAAATTCTAAATGTAGGTATTTTTATAGTTTTATTTTTTTGTGAGTGCACATTGTTCTTCTTGATGACCTACTAACTTGGTCATCAGGATTTTATGTGTGCGTACATCAAAGAAATAATCAATCCTTTCCGCTTGAGCTCTCTCCTTAATTTTGGTGATAAGCTCCAATGTTATTGGATCACATTTACCTTTTTCCTATATATAATTTTTCCAAATTTCTATCCTTGGAATCTTCTTAATTTTAGGTTATTTTTCCAACCGTAATCACAGAAAACCTCTTATTTTTAATGTTTTTGTTGGGAATCCTCTTGGATCGTGGCAATAAGAGTTTTGGAATTTTCATGATTAAATCTGATGCAACAAAAGTTAAAAATTACAAATATGTCGTCCCTGCCTGGAGGCTTTGGATGGTTTGGGCACACGGGTGTTTGCCAACTACATTATTTTCTATTCTATCCGCATGTACTTGAAAAATTGTTCAAGATTTATAGTAGTTAGGCGGCGGCCAACACTTTTTGCCAATGGATTGATGATTACAAAGTTAAGTGCTGCGCGGGTATTTGAAAGCTTCTTATTTAAGTCAGAAAATGGAGAGTTTGTGTCCCTCTTAAACTGCAGCCGTAACCCATGAGTTATTATGGTTGTAAGCTTTAGTTTTAGTAGAGAATCCTGAAGCTGATCGACCGAAATTTTACAAAGTTAAAATTATTGTATCTAAAAATGTAACTAGAGATATATTTAGCAATTTGGAGGGTAATAACGTCTTGTGTTCCCCACAAATTCTGTTTACAGAAAATCTACGTGAAGAAATGCGCGTTTAAAAATCAGGCACTAAGAAACCCATTATAATAATTCGCAATTTGAAAGACCATAACACAAATAGCGTTTCGCAATCACCTCGCGTCTATCAAAATTTTGCCTAGAGAATGGCCAGAAACAAAGAGAAATGCCTCACAACTTGGTACTAAAATAAAATCAAACCCTAAAACCCTTGCTGTTCCTCCTCCCTCTGGCTCTCTCAAACTTTCTTCCCTTTGACCGCACGTATGGTTTTGTATGGCTGTGTGGTACACCAGGAGCAGGTCCGAAGTGTTTCACAGCTTCACGAGCATTTTTGGGACCTCTGAGGAGTACCTGTATGCGTGTGAAGAACAGCACGAAACTTTTATATTCTTCCGAACATTACGCTGTTAAATTTGCTAGGTATCTTGGTGATTTGTCAAAATCATACATTTACAGGACAGGTAGAGCCACGAGGAAGAAACAACACAAGACATTCAAGTACCCATATCATTGTAAAGACAGCCACAACCAAGGAAAGAATAAAAAATACAAAAATCATGCGAACCTAGATATTATTTTGCTGTAAACAAACGCCTATTCCTTGTGACATGCCTTCCCAGCTTTTCTAGTCAAAGGCAATTTCCATGCAGAAAATATTGTAGCATTAATTAATCTGTATCTCACTTACCAGGAGCCAAAATGACTCCAGGTCAAGCATACAGCCCCAACAAATGCTAGAGTTCTAAGAGATCAAAGAGGGCAGTCAGAATATTGCATTAACTCCCATTCATTCCTCTGTATCATGATAAATCAATATCCATCAACCAGAAGAGAAAGATGCATTGCAATCCAAGGTAAGTAGATCAAAAATTTAATGCCAATAACACACACAAATCACATACTAAGTTAAATGGGGGGTGCTATAGAGAACTTAGTCCCTTAGATGTTATTTCAAGTTGTTATGATTACCACATATCATTACAGTTTTGTAAGCTACACTGACAGAAGTATTATATTTCATATAATTTATGATTCAATTGAGTCTCTAATAAATACAAGCAACCAATTTCACACAGACCCCCACTAAAAATATCAGCATAGAAAGACAACAACCCAAACTTATACATGAAAACAGAATCAAGAATATTCAACTGCAAAAACAAAATGGCTTAGAAAAACCAAAAGAAGTGGTTATAGATTCCAAATGGCAACAAGAAAATCAAAGGCAAAAATGATCCGCTAAAGTCAATCCATATCCTTCCAAAAAACAATTCTTCAAAACTTATCTTCAGAGAAAAAAGTATACCGTGTTCTGTCCCAATGGAGCTCTCAAAGCAAGCTGATCAAAAGTCAAGCACTCTCCTCCGGCTTTTTCAATCCTGGCCCTTGCAGTCTCGGTAAACCTCAATGCAGTAACCTTCAGAGATGGCACTTCATAAACCCTTATATCATCAGTCACCGTCCCAACCACCACCGCAATCTTACTCTCCTATAGCCCCCCCATCACCAGCCCCAAAACGAAACAAAACCAACAACAACAACAACAATCATAATAAGAAGATTCATCAAAATATGCAAAAGCAGTAAATTTAAACTGTAGAAATTGGGGAAACTGACCTTTCCTTTCATGAAGCGGATAAGCCTGGAGAGAGAAAGAGGGGGCTTGTTAACCTTGCTCATGAACAACCTCTTCAATATCACCGCATTGAACTTGCTGCCTGTCCTCCTCACCAGAAACCTGTATAGCTGATCTCACCCCCCCCCACAAAAAAACCCCATAAATCGATCGGGTCCCCAATTCAATCAACATGTACATTCAGAAGGGAAAAAAAAAAAGAAAAAGGAAAATCCACAAAACATATACAAATACGAAATAGATAGAAAGAAATATATTATACCTTGACGAGGAGCTTGAGGTAGATATCATTTGATTTGGGCGCCGTGCGCCTTGTCCTCTTGCTTTTGCCTCCTGCTTTTAGATCTATACCCTGAGAAAATTGCAACCAAAAACTACTCAATTTTTTGCTGATATAATTAGCACCAAAGGCACAAACACAGACAGAGAGAGAGAGAGAGAGAGAGTACCATGGCGTTCCGTCTGGGTGGCGAAGGGGATGCGCCGCTGGCGGTGTTGGCTGGGGCGTGCTGGTGGTGGCGGGAGCTGCCGAGAGAGGGTGACGAAAAAGAAGCTAGGGTTTTTGAGTTTGTATTTATAGTAGGCCTGGCCTGGGTTGGGTTGGGTCGGGCCGGGCCTCATTAGATCAGAAGCTTAAAACCTATTGAATCACAACACGGAACCACTGCGCGGGCCCAAAACATTTTTCCTTTTTTATTTTTTATTTTTTCAGAACCCTGCTTCTTCTTTTTTTTTTTTTTCTTTTTTCTTTGTTTTTTGACGACGAAAAATTCTTTAAAAAAGTAAATTTAGGAATGCTAGCACGATGCTGTACTTTACTTTACTTTACTGCTGTGATTTCTCACTTAAAACACAGAGTACATATAGAGAATTTAATTTTAATATCGTGTGCTTAACTCGTGAAAGTCCATTCCAAATTTATTCTTACTGCGAAGCTAATAACGGATAATTCAGAAATTATGTTCTATTATCCGACTCGAATCAAACCGAATGAACAACTTAAATTTGAATTTATAGAACGTTTTATGCGCCTGGAATCGATCTTGATGTGGCCCCACGAGGCCTTTAATGTGGCCTATTGAGTTCTTTCGAATTTTTCTTTTGGCTTTTGTTTTAACTCTAATACATTATCGAATTGACATCAAGGAAAAGGCTGCCACCTTCATGAGGGTGCTGCTTTGGCGATCTGCAGAAATCACTCGGATTCATAAAATATGCAATTAGAATCCTTAATTATACAAAAATAATAATAATAATAACTCAATTATAATTACTTTCTGTTTTTTTTTTTTAATGATACACCTCAAAAATTCGTGTCCACCAATTTTTATTTATTTATTTATTATTATTATTATTATTTTGTCAAATTTTAGAGTAGTGAGGTTCACGGATGCCCAAAGGTTTGGCACGGAATGGAACCTGATGAGTGTGTGGGTCCAGAAGGACCTGAGGAAGGAACCTTTCCTGCCATGCTTTAAACGACCAATCTGGCCTCTGAATCCGAGGCACAACAGCTACTGAAAACAGAAAAGAGAAATAACAGAAAAAAGGAAAACCAAAGAACATCAAACCAAATCCAAAAGATTCAAACTTTGCAATGATTGAAGATATGGTTCATTCCGATACCAAAAGCTGCAGATCTCTGTCAACAATTCTTTGCCTTGCTCTCGTATTTTCACAATCTTTCTCGTCATTAGCATTAGATCAGGAAGAAATTTCTCATGGGCAGAAGCGAACAGCTTACCAGATGCTCCACGAATATGGCTTCCCCGCTGGAATACTCCCAAGGGGTGTTCTTGGCTACGATCTTGACAACACAACAGGTAAATTCTCCGCATTCTTGAATAGCACTTGCAGCTTTTCCCTTGAAGGGTCGTACCAGCTAAAGTACAGGTCAACCATCGGAGGGCATATATCTAAAGGGAGGATCTTGAGCCTGGAGGGTGTCAGTGTGAAGCTGTTCTTCATGTGGGTTCAGATCATTGAGGTTTCAAGAAGTGGGGATGATCTTGAATTCAGCGTCGGGATTGCTGGTGCTGGCTTTCCAATTGATAATTTTGAGGAGTCCCCTCGATGTGGGTGTGGCTTCAATTGTGGAGATGATAAGAGATTGACCTGGCGTAGAAAAAACCCATTTGTATCTTCATCTTAGAATGAACTTTGAATCAAAATATCTCAATCACGAATTGCTCTGTTGGAATATATCGATTGTGTTTCTGTTTTTATTTGTTATTAATTGAATGGGGCTGTGATTTTTTTTTCCTCTTAAAAGGCTATTGTTACTTATTGCTCACATCTTCATTATAGCGATGTTCGTATGTTCAGAAACAGATACTGTACAAATTTTGCTCTTTGAGCAAGTCTGTGGCTACAAAATTTTATCTTTGGTTGAAGCTTCCTACCCGTTGGGTTGGAAACTGTTTTGAGGATAGTTGTCATTAAAATAATTACCATAAGATTGTTGTTGACGATTGAGGAAGCTTCATTGCATCTGGGACTAGAAGCCTAAGACTCGGTCATTATTGTGTTAGTAATTAATTATATTATGATTTTTTTTCTTAATATAGTAAAATATCATACGCATTTTTTTATATATATTAATAGAATTTAAATAAAATTTAACTAATTTAATTTTTATTATAATTCTAATAATTTTTTAAATTTCTTTTTGATTAGAAATTTTCACTAGAAATAGCTGCCAAGCAAAACAAATTCATATATCAAATCAAGCTTTTTAAAGTTTATAAATATTGATTTGCATTAAAACAAAAAATCTTCACTCATGTTACTCAACCAAATGCATAAGCCAATGGCAGATTAGAATTGCACTCAAAAAGAATAGGAAGGTATTCTTTGTGCTATTCACAGTTATTGTTTTGTGTGGATCCAGTCGGAGATATCTATTTCAGTCTAATTCAAATTTGTAGTCCTCTTGCAAAGCTTTATTTGCCTGAGCGGATCAGATCTTGGCGTTTTTGTGTCTTCCGTAGTAGTTGTGGTATCCTGATGCTATGCTACAGCAAACCTCCAGTGCAGATTAAATACTCATAAGCCCCAAGACTATGCCATATTAAGATATCATGTTGCAGTTGATTAGAGTAACATAAGAGCGTTGGTAGGTAGATTTTAGGCCTATGGCTGAGCCAGTTGTTCTGCAATAGCCATTCTGCAGGTTACTGCCGCCTTCTATCTCGAGAGCTTTATGCTCTGGAAGCCGGCAAATTTATGTGTTGGTTGTTCACGTACACTTGGGCCGCTTTTAGCCAGCTTGATTAAAATAGAATAAATAAGCTTGAGTTATGAGATGCCTGTTGTGGATAATTTTCACTACCTTTGTGTATATGGTTGAACACTGCAGATCGGATAAAGACGCCAATGGTTGTTGAGACTGCAAATCATTGGAAATTCCCCTGGATTATTTAGGCAGAATGTAATCATTGGCGTAGGAACTTAGTTGATTACTTTGTTACAATGGATACATAGTCAACATCCACCTTTGATGTCAGGACATGCTCTTGCGGATTTCATGAGCACATAAACTCCAGAGGTTTCAGCTCATGCCCCCCCCCCTGATGACCTGATGGCTTCTAAAGCAATACGACCATATGGACAAGTGCAGATATGTGAAATAGTTTGACTCCATGGATGAGTCTTGTGTGCGCAACCACAAAACAGAACTAGCCATCCAAGTTTATTTTGTCACCCAGAGGAAATCACAGAATATTGTTTCAAACGCAATTCAGGTTCTTTATCTCTAACTCTTTCTCTGTGTTCCTTGGAGCATTCTTAAATCATTAACTAAACAATGCCTTGCATGCTTAATCCTGAAGATTAGCTTGCCGCGCACGTGCACTTTTACTCTAATCTTCAACTTTGATTTTCACATCAAGTTAAAAAAAAAAAAAAAAAGGATAATACCCATCAGAGAGAAGACCCAATAAGCGTCCTACCTTGCTCATGATATAGACCCCCTTATCATTGAGAGAAGACCCAATAAACGTCCTACCTTTCTCTCACTAGAGGAGGAGTTTCCAAATGAAAGTAGACATTTTCAAAGCCGGAAAATGAATTCTCACCACAAAGAAAACAAATTAAATTGTGCTGAAAATGTTCTTATCCAAAATTCATATGTAAACCGCTTGGTAATAAGATCATTAGAAGAGACGATGCTGCTTTCGCAGAAACAAGCCCACATCGTAGGTGACATTGCATGGGGGCCACGGACGTAGACGTGGCAAGCTGTTATTGGGTTGTGCATACAAAAATAAAAATAATAACGTGATATGACAGACAGGTAGACCAAAGAAGCCACTTGTGATTACACGTATTAACAGACTTTTCGAAATGGGTTTCAATACATAGCCAGATCTTATGGCCAGGGAGCAACAACATATGGATCTTAACTAATAAAAAAATAAAAATAAAAATAATAACGTGAAATAGAAATATGCGGTGTTCATTCTCTGATCAATTGCTATGGCATTTTCCCTCTCTCTCTCTCTCTGTCTCTGTCTCTCTCTCTCTCTCTCTCTCTGTGTCTAACTTATTTTTGAAGGTTTCAACGTGTGATATTGATACTTCTTGGTAGTTGGGGGAGAAAATATGATTTGTGGAGAGAATAGGAGTATTGTGTAGAGAGAAAGTGAGTGACAACCTACGTCTTTTGTTTTTTTTCCTGATATTTTCCATTCGTTATCTCCCTTTATGTTAATTTTTCATTACCCTTCTATTTCTCTACAGGGTGGCAAATTTCGATCCTGGTATTTTAAGTCAATCTATTAATTAATTCTTAAATGGTAGCCATTTCATCCTTTTTTGGTTTATCCGAAAGCTCTGTTTCTTGCCAGCCTTTTCCACCCTGTTGCCACCTTTCTCCTGAAAGTTTGTATCTTTGTTACATTTCGATGAATTCAACGCCTACGCTTCTCATTTCTTCTTACAATTTGGCAATTTGATCCTTTATTTCCCACGGTTTCTCAACCCTTTTTTTCCTCCAAAAAAAGTCCTCCTGCCAAAAGACAAACTCTTTTTTTTTTGTTGTCTTTATTTTCTCGTTGCTTTCAATTCAAGAGCTTGAACATTTGTTATTTATATAAATCACACACGGAAGTGGATCTGATTTAGAGGTAAAGATGATGATGATGACAATGGAGGGGATGATGGATAAGGGAGCATTGGATGATATAATAAGGAGGCTGTTGGAGGGTAAAGGGGGCAAGCAAGTGCAGCTTTCTGAGGGAGAGATACGTCAATTATGTGTTAATGCCCGCCAAATCTTCCTCGCTCAGCCTAATCTCCTTGAATTAAAAGCTCCCATTCGGATATGTGGTCAGCCATTTTCTTTTATTCTTCTGATAAATTATTGACTACCATGATTGTATGTGCTTGTTTGTTGTTATCACTTGTGCGGAACACCATCTGGAATTTTTAAAGAACTTTTCTGAAAGAGATTAGCGAGGGGGGTCATAAAGCATGATATGGGTGCCTGGTTTTTGTTGAATTTTGGTTTTAATGACTATTCGATTATTTATGGGAGGACTGGTATGTGGAAATTGCAGCTTTGGAATTGATTTCAATGCCTATAATCATAGTTTATGTTGTCTTCCCAATTACATTTGGTTGAATGGCAGCAAGAAATAAGCTATTGAGGCCACAGTTTGCTTAAAAAAGCAGCAAAATTATCTAGTTAGAATTCTCGCTGCTTTTATGTCTAACATTGTCTGGCTGTCACAGGTGATATTCATGGGCAATATCAGGACCTCTTGAGGTTATTTGAATATGGTGGCTACCCTCCTGCTGAAAATTATTTGTTTCTGGGAGATTATGTGGACAGGGGGAGGCAAAGCTTGGAGACAATATGTCTGCTTTTGGCCTACAAAATCAGATATCCCGAGAAAATTTACCTCTTGAGAGGAAACCATGAGGATGCAAAGATCAACCGGATATATGGGTTTTATGATGAATGTAAAAGGAGGTTTAATGTGAGACTTTGGAAGATATTTACAGACTGCTTCAATTGCTTGCCTGTGGCTGCACTCGTTGACGATAAGATATTGTGTATGCATGGGGGCCTATCTCCAGAGTTGGAAACTTTGGACCAAATAAAGGAAATTTCAAGGCCTACTGAAATTCCAGATAGTGGCCTCCTCTGCGATCTCCTTTGGTCTGATCCAGATGCTAAGGTTGAAGGCTGGGCAGATAGTGATCGAGGTGTTTCATGTACTTTTGGAGCCGATAAAGTCGCAGAATTTTTAGACAAGAATGATCTTGATCTGATGTGCCGAGGTCACCAGGTGTGCCAACTTCTTTCAAGCAAGCCTATTAAAGGTGGCATGCTATTAGCAATCTGCATTCAGGACTGGTTCTTAGCCTCCTTTTTTTCTCTTTCCTTTCTTCTTTGTTGTTAGGATGCCTTAGATCAGATGTTCAATTGAATTCCCCTCGCGTAACTTAACTAAGGGTGGCCTTTAGATGGAAATCAGATCCCGACACGGGAGATGCCTGTCTCTGAATAGTTGTCAATAGAAGATTTCACTGTATGGACTGCATTAGTATCATGCAGGTGATGGTGGGGTCACTTATGTGCACCAAGCTGTGTAGCTGTGACTTGGTTTTCTATTGATTAGTCTCGATAATGTAGCAAATATAACGTGTGTTTGAATCATCTAATGTAATCTGAGATTAACTCAAAAGAACGAATCTTCAAGAAGCAAAAGACGTGTGAATACACCATAGTCACCCTTCTGTGAGAGTTAGGTCCAAAAGAATATTAACTGATGCTCGCCTTTGTGAGGTGTTGTCAGGAGCCTGACAACTATTTGATTCAGTTTTGTCCCAATTAAGAATTTTCTGTTATGTTCAGGTGGTGGAAGACGGCTATGAATTTTTCGCTAAACGAAGATTAGTCACAATATTTTCAGCTCCCAACTATGGTGGGGAGTTTGACAATGCCGGTGCTTTGTTGTGCGTTGACAAAACTCTAATGTGTTCCTTTGAGATATTGAAACCAGTTGCAGTAGCAAGCAGTTCTAAGTTGCCCCTTAAGAAGGTATCTTCACTGAATCTTTACCATCCGCTTTCCCAATGAATTTCAGAAGATGTCAGTCTGTCCCACTTCTCTTCCTCTCTAAGATTCCACTTTCATGGTTGCAACAAGCAGCTGATCTCCTGATTCTTGTTTTTGTTCAAGCAGCCTCCTAAAGCTGGAATGATCTAATATGGGACAAGGGTATGTGGATCTTCCTTCCAGCTTTGTAAAGGTGAGGCAGCAAGTTCATGTCGAAACAGAGGCTTCGTGGAAGAGGAAGCCTCTTCTCTGATTGAAGTAACAGATGATTTAGTTGTCATGCAACTGTTATTGGATGTTTCACAGATCAACAACATAAGTCATCTCCTCTTCAGGATGCCTCGAATACCCGAGGACAAAGTTTTGATCCCGCAGACTAGCAAACATGTCTTATTGTGATTAACGTGCAGTATACGAGCCTCGAATTTTGCCTAGAAATGTTTGCATTCGCCCTCTGTTGTTTGCTCCGGGAGCCCTTGTTCATTTGTCAAAATGGGTCATTGCTGGTGAGATGTACATACTGTACATACCGTACCAAAATTTTGCTAACAGGAAGCTTTGACGGAATCATGCAACCATCTCAAATTCATGCATTGCATTCTATTCCAAGGTATTTCTTACGGTGTCCAGATGTTGATCAACTGTGCAGCTCAACAAGATCTATATCAGTGGCATTTCTAGATGTAACAAAGTATATTCAGGTATAATCCAGAGCTTCTAAAAATGCAATTTCAAATATAAACTCTCTATAATTATTGAAAAATTTTAACAGCTAACGGCGAAAAATGGGAGGTCCGTGCGACTAGAACAAAAAAGTCATCTTCACAGGACTTCTTTTTCTAAACCGCTCAGCCACCTCTTCCAGAATGTAGAAAAGGGCTTCCTTTACGCCACATCAGGAAAATAAATCAATTATTGAAACTTTTTTATAGCCAGATAAATCTCCCCCATTTAGTACTAATGCATCGCCACAATTCATCCATGACGGTAGCACCTTTCCAATGTTAAATACGTAATACTAAAATTAGGTTAATCGTTTGTCATCCATTGACCATTGCATTAAAAATTAAAAAAAAATTAGGTCCAAACAATCCATCTTCAGATTTAATAATCAACTATCAGTGTATCGCTTAATTGTCCATGAACGCTCATTTATCTGCATCGATGCTCCTACCACAGCATTCCTCACGCGTCTGCTTAAATTAATCAAATAAATTAGCATTCAACTTGGACAACTTAGTTTTATGTTTTGCAATCAATTTAATCTAAATAAGTCATTAGACAAACTAATTTTTATCGTTTCACTCGTTTGACTGCGTATATATATGGCCACTTCCCCGGCTAAGCTAATGGTAAAATGATTAAAAAATACACCTAAAAGACAATGATCACTTCCTAGTAGGGTAGCTTCGGAGAGTGACTCGACCGTTGAGTGATCTATTGAGAGTATCAAACCAGATCCACCACGGCATTATGAACTCGCTAACATACAAAGTCACTTTATCATGTGCGGTTGAAAATAACGCTGTCAAGACCTACCTAAAAAAATTCCCATCACATAATTGGAAGCCCACCACACCACATTGATGGCTTCATTGATGGCACCATCTTTACTTCGACCAAAGGCAGCATTATGCCGGTTCCACGCACGCACAAAACGGCAACACGCATACAGAGGAGAAAGGGTGGGAGAGAGAGGGGGGGGGAGGGGGGAAAGAGATGTGATAATTAACTAATATGATTACCGGCAGCAAGCTACATTACAAACCCTACACAATTAAGAAACCCCTTTCAAGGGTCATGGGGTACAAGACTCTCAACCCGTGGCATATGCCTACAAAACACACAAAAACACACACCCAGAAACGCCCTTCCACTTTGATACAGATAAAAGAGGCCAGAAGCACACAGAAGGCTGAAACTGGAAACACCAACATTCGGCCGCAAAAGATTAAAGAGTTTCTCATATCTCACATGTCGTAAGAAGTAGCAGGGCTCCTGGGTCCAGCTTCGCTTGCCTTCTCATACGCATCCGTTGTTGACTTTCTTCGAAACCGGAATGACTCTCTGCTTCCTTAACACCCCCACAAATTGGTCAGTGTTAGAGAATAATTGCTTCACCCCATTACATGAATCCGTACCAAATTACAATGCAATAAAGGCGTCAAAATAGCACATTCAGACGCTTAAAAACGGAAAGAAAGATTTAACTCCTTACCAATTCAGGGTGCGCAGTTTATAATTAAAACTTGTTTCATCTTTTTTATAATGTTATATTTGACCCAAAACTTAGTTTGATTACCACACATTTCATTTCAATTAGCACAGCCTCCTAATCTTAGAATTCAATAATTTTAATATTACTAATAATATAAAAAATATATTTAAATAACATAAATACCAACTCCTATTAATCATTCTAATAGCATAACTCAACAAATAATATAACAAAAATCGACTAGTTTTTTATTTAAATATTAACTTTTAATTAGTAAGGAAATGAATGATTTTATAATTCATGGATGCCGGACTGTCGCAGAACAAGAGAGACACAAATAGAGTGATACCATCGTCACCGTTACATTCGCAATCTCCATCGTCGAGTGCCAGTCGCGGTCGTGGGGGCCGAAGGGCTAGAGACGCGTAACCAATAATACACAGACAATAGGAGGTGACAGACGGGTCCATTGTGTTAATCGAGCGGCAAAGGAGAGGGATCCATAATGGCCACAATAGACGCACATCTGCTTAGATTTGACAAATCGACTAATCAACCCAAAATGTGGATTACTTTTTCCTCCCTGCGCTTAAAAACGTGGGGACACGTCATTTGCTACTCCGTGCCAATTATTGTTATCCGTTTGCCAACACGGCTACCGCACGATTAAATTGACAAAACTAACCCTGTCCCCAACTAATCGCACCCAGCCGGCACGTGCCGCCTTACAGACTCCGCCGTCCCATTAGGTGGGAGGACAGTTCAGGCATTTGGTGAAAAGACTGGGGACTCTATGGTCAAATAAGAGAACAAGAAGTAGAAAAGAAACAGAAGAGCTTACCAGAAAAGGGAGACGCCGAAGGCGCTGACCCGGGGGGTGACACCGGAGGGGAACCGGTCTGGTATCCCGGCGGTATCACTATCATGATACTGCGCGTCACCCTAATAGCTTCCTCGGACGCATCCTCGCCGTACGATCTCATTTTTCCGCCATCGGATTCTGATGAAAGACCAAAATCGAAACAAGTGTGAAGATCAGTCAGAAAGCCGTTGGATCGGAGCAATCCACTTGACTATTGCTAATATCTACATCGTATCATTTTCTCTGATCAAGTTGATCAAACAGCCGAGGATTTTAGGCCAAGAAAACAATCATTTCTGATCGAGTTCTACGGATCATCTCGCGCTTGCCATGATCGGATGATCATCGAGCAGACGAACATCCAATCCAACGGCGAGAAACGCGTGAGAGCCATATGGCCATTTTGCAGGTTAGCATTTTATAAAGTTCTATGTTATACACGCATTCAGCTTTGCCAACTTTAGGTTTTGTGATCTTGCTACGAAGCGGGCGTGGGCATAAATAGCTTTTTGCATACCCTTGCCGGCGCCTGACCGGAAGCTGAAGGTGGAGTGCTTCCGGAGCTTGCCGAGACCGTTCTCCGGGCGGGGCCCCGCTACGGTGTCGTCCCACAGCTTGTCGAGTAGACCCATGGCGCGCTTTATACAAATCTGCGCACTTTTTTTGTTTTTTTGTTTTGTTTTGTTTTTTTTTTTTTTGAAATTTTTTTATGTTGTGGAGAACACAAGCGTAAGTTGATCCGCCGCTCGGGAATAGAGAGAGAGAGAGAGAGAGAGAGTAAAAGCGGGAGCAGCGAAGATATTTAATGACGGCCGAAGGGTACAATGTCGAGCAAGTCTCTCGGGAAACGAAGGATCTGGACCGTTGATCCAGATCTGAGAGGGAATTCGCCAGCAGAACGGACGAGCACGTGTGTGGTGGGATAAGATCGATTGGGGAATGCGGGGCCCGATGTGCCGGGCATCCCGAAACCATTGGCGACAAGTGGCAGTGGAAACAACTGGTGTGGACATGTCACTCACGTGATGAGTGGGTCCACTACCCTTTCTTAGGTACTGAAATGCCCCCAACTGTAAACGAATGAATATCCAAAAAGGTCTCGGACGTGCTGGTAATTACAAGAAATTGCCGGTCCAGATCCTTATTATATAGGCGCCTTTTTGATATGTTCAGGTTTTCCACTCCAAGTTATCGGGACTTATGGCGAGCAGCAGCCGCAGCAGCAGTAGTAGCAGTGAGTGAAAAGAGCGTCGTGATAATAATACATACTCTCTGCAACGACATCGATATTTTTATTTTTATTTTCTTTTCCGGATCAACTGTAAATGTTAAATAAATAATATTTACAGTACTAAACAGTTCCACCAAATTTTCAAATCTTTAATCCACGTTACTCGCCAAGCGGTTGCCGAGAATATTTATCTCAACAAGAGCTAACTATTTTTTTCTTCTTTCAGACGGTTCATTATTTTACTTTATTTTATTATTTATCTTTTTTGAGATGGGGGGGGTTTGGTTTTGGGGATGCCGAGACCTAATCCTTGGCTCCCGGGCATTTTTAGCGGTACCTTCCATGGCTATTCACCGTCGAGAAGATGATAGTGTTCCTATTCGCAAGGTATGGGAAATTGGAGCGGAGCGAAGCAAAGAATGGTCACGAGAAGTGATATGATCCGGGGGGGGAGGCCTTGTTTCAGGATATTGCCACAAATCTCTGGATCCCACTCAGACAGGAGTGAGGTTCATATTCATTATTCATCATATGTTCCACGGACATACCTAAAAAAGGCCACTCCGCACTAAATATTGATTTTGAAACGTGACCCATTTGCTTTAATTGAGTCTGGGTAAAGCTATAATTTTTCTTTTGGTAAATGGGTCGAGATATAATTACGCGATGGCTATTTAACCAAATTTATCTCAACATATGATGGCTTTAATCTCACATCAATCATTGTAGGTTGTAGCTTCTTGTCTCCTTCGCACGAGCTTCTGGTCAAATTTGGGTTTCTTTTTTTATATCTATCTGCTCAATTATTTGCCTAACTCTGATAATAGATAATAATATAACTAGAATTTTTTCATAATAAAATAATAATAAAAAGAAGAAGAATTTGAATCTTTTTTGCATAAAGAATTGGGACGACGGGACCATATTGTAGATTTTTTCCGGTTTAACGGGTCTAGGAAAGTTCCTGCATGGGCCGTGGGACAGGGAAAACCAGGAGAAATTCAGGTGTTTTTTTTTTTTTTTTTTGTTTCAGGGGAGGGGGTGTGGGGTGGTTGGATGGGTATTGTTCTCCAATTCGAATTCTCTATTAAAGTTAAATTGAATTTGTTGTCAACACTTCCAACAGTTAAAAAATTAAAATTTTTTAAATTCTTAATTTTTAATTTTTTAAAAAATATATAATATAAAATTTATGAAAATAATAAATATTATTTTTCATTTGTGACAAAAGATAAAAAAAAATTAATTTATCTAATTTAACAATAAAATTGTTTATGTTTATTTTTTATTTGAAAATATATCATTTGAATTCAATTATTTTGTTAAAAATCAAACCTTTTAACTTATCAAACTCAATTGTTTTGGTTAAAATATCAAAATTTTCTTACATATTATTAACATTATGCTTGTTTGAAAAGGATACAATAAATGAATTAAGGCTATTTGGTTTCAGGGCAAGAAATCGGAATTCGGAAAAATTGAGGTCCCCTTTAGGTGCAAGAATTCAAAATATAAAATGTGCCACCGAAATAATAAAGGAAAAGAATAAAAATGAAATATATCCCGTAAAATCTTGTGCACACAAAATAGCCTTTTGCATTTCTTTTATTAAAAAATTTTTAAAAAAAGAAACTTTTTTTTTTTTCTGGGTAGCCTTGCTTCGTGTACGTGCATGATTGATGCACTTGATCGTAAAATTCGCAACACCAATAAGGATTAGTGTATTTTGATTAATGAAACGAATAGCTCATAAGCATTCAATTACTTCTTTTCAAACTCAACTATGATATTCGATCAAATAAAGAAATGAAAAACCACACAAAAAAAAAAAGAAGCATAATTTTGAAGCACCAGAATTATTTATTCTCTATATTAATAATAAGATGCAAGATTGAACATGTGCTTACACATTTTCCCAACAATGCAGAAATTTGTTAAGCATTGCACTCGAGCTTTGGAAGGATGTCGCGAATCAGCCATTGTGCCATGTACTTAAAAGTTTGTTGTGTCAGGTGCTGTCCGTCCCAACTTAGGTACTCATTAGGATTGGCACAAACTGTATAGGTTTGGTCTCCACAATATGCTCCGAAATTGAAGTTATATTGACCTCCACCTCCGCAGCAAGCTTTGGTTATCCCACGAAAACCCATTTAATTACGGTAAGAAAGTAAATATAAATATAAATAATATATATATATATATAAAGAAGAAATTATTACAACCTCAGTGGCTTAGGAATGACAATAGTAATAATGGGGATTCATCAATAATGGGTTCAAAATGACTTGCCGAGCTTTGGTGAATAATCCAAGACAAATTGGAATGCATTGTAAAGATCACCGTATACTATGTGAGTTGTAGAGTATGTCTTCTTCAATTCCTCAAGGTCCTCTTGGAGTTTTACATTATGATATGCGATAATGTCATTGTAAGCCTTGAGGCAGCCAAATTTATCATAAGCTGCAATCTTATTTTTCTTGAAAGTTTCGAGATAGGCTGGTGAACATCCCAATGGAAAAATCCCAGGAACAACAACTCGAGTGGCACCGCCATGAATGACGTGCTTTAATCAATTAATTGTAAGAATATCTGATTAACTGAAGCTTATCAAATCTTTAATTCTCTCTCTCTTTTTTTTTTCTTTTCTTTTATACTCACTTTAACAGCCTCAACAACGACTTTGACAACGTCGGGCATCTACATGTTGCCTTGTTAATTGTCTGACCATATGGGAAATGGGAATGATAAGCTAGTGGAAACTCCACAATAAAATTGCCGGTGTCTGAAATTGAGTCCCCAAATTGATAGATTTGGTCGAAGTTGCAGGCCTTAAGTTCTAGTGCCTTGGCACTAGAGGGAACCATTTCGGTGGAGGTCATAGAAATAAATGCAGAATAGCTCTTCACTCTGTAGATGTTTCTCTTTCTGTCTGTGAATGGGATGAATGAAGTGTTTCTCTTTCATTTTAACAATGAAATCGTAGAAACAAGAAATTCGCAGGAGCCCCGCTCCTCCAGCCCCCGTTTGTGTCTTCATTAGCACAACATCACGTGATGAACGCATATCTCGTTCGGAGCCAACGTACAAATTGCGAGGACTCTCTTCTTTTTAATTGATAAGGAATGGGCTCTTCTTCTGCCCACTCGTGAGTGTCGCTGGGCCCGAAGTCCATCATAGGCCTTGTTCCCTTGGAAACTTAGATTCTCTCCCAGCTCGTGAGAGTTTAAGGTGGCCCTTCACTCAGCCCCGGGACCCGCATTCTCGAGCATATAAAAGACCTATCAAGCACGAGATCAATGTCAGCTCAAACAGCCCTTTAGTTTTCGCGGCTGACTTGAACCATTAAAGTGGTAACATAGAAACTCTCCGTTGGATCCTTAAAGCATGTTTCTTCTCGCAGGTTACGAGTCCATTACTGGGCTGGTTTGCTGATATCCCTCTCATCATTATTTGAATGAAGTTTTAGTCTATTTTTAGTCTATCATGGCCATAACTCTCTCTCTCTCTCTCTCTCTCTCTCTCTCTCTCTCTCGCTAGCTTTAATTTGACCGTTTGCAGAAATTAATTGAAGTTTGGTTCCCCGAGCAAAGCTAGTTTTTTTTGGCAGCAAAATTAAGCTGCAACCGAAAATATTATTGGTTGGTCAGTAGGACCCACTAGATCAACAGGCAAAGTTGACGGCGTCGCCACGGATTGCCACCCACTAGATCAGCCGGCACAGTTGACCGCGCTGCCCCAGACATTAATTATTATTTTCTTTCCTTCTTTCTTTAGAATTTTGCCAGATGGCGGCTTCATACACTCCACCGCGCACCTTTTCCACTGTTTCTAAAGTGTAAACGAGGAATGTCTTAGAGTTGCAATCTAATGGCACCCGAAAACCTCTTAGCATTTGGCTATGCGCCGGGTAAAACAGAATCTCCACCCTTGTGTTTTTGTTTTTTTTTTTTTCATATTTGCTATTTATTAAGAGGAAAGAAAAGGAGAGGCCAATTAAATAATAATAATAATTAAAAAAAAAAGGAACCACGATGCACCTCTTATCGAGCTGCAAATCAAAGCAGCCTGTATCACAAGGGAAACACAAACAAAAGCTGACATGCCACCATATTTTCACCAATAGATGCTGACTGATCCAACTAAGGCGTTACTGAATCTTGATAAAGCTTTCAAGGCAATATTTTTCCAATCCAAAATAATAATAATAATAATAATAAGCAGTCAAACACAGATAATAATGTTTTTAAAAAGAATATTACCGTGGGGAGGTCAAAAGATCGTTATGGTAAAAGCTGATGCGCATCAATTCCAGTCCAGCCTAAGCCCCATTTCTTCCCAGCACCAGTAGATAATTCTCATCCCATTTTCTTCCCTCATGATCGTAGAAACTTATTTCATTATCCCCAGCAAATCTCTACGATTACACTTTTATGTGATGACAAATACAATCAAGAAGTTATAAGTAGGCAAAAGCCAAAATTACTGGTTCTTCATGCACATTTGGCAATTACAATCATTCAATTGTAAAGCCTGATAGAGGATTTGGCCATTACTCCTTGTGAGGAATGAAATTCGCATATCGTTCAGCTTTTGCACCGCTTTTATGGTCATAGTATTCGACCAAAGCAGCACCAGCTAGTGCACCCAGAGTAAGAGCCTGTGCGTGCAACCTAAATTCAAAATGAAAGAGATGGTAAGCAGCAGAGGACTAAAGGCAAATAAGAACAGCACAAGTACCTAAAGGCTTGAGATAAAATGAAAAATTGCAGATTGACAAAGTTACATCCTATATAAATTGGGAATGCATGCTTACAAAGAATTTTACTTCTTACTTGCAGAAGAAAGGAGGAAACAAAGGGAGTAAAGAGCGTTTTGATGGTGGCAGAGTGTGTGGCTGTAACACCCATTAATAATACATTTGTAGACATGCCAAGTAATCCCATAATATTCGATCCACCATTTTTTTTTTGTCACCTTCTAACACCTTAGTCATTTAAGCTAGAACAGCATCAGCTTTTAGAAGATTTCTCAATTGTAGACCAAGCATGGTGAGAAGTCAGGTCTGGGTTTCCAATGCTTGCTTATAACAATACGAAAAACAAAATCTAACAGGTATCTAAAGGCTTCTCCAGTTATTCAGAACCCAGGGGGCTACAGCCAGTCAGCCACAAGTCAAAGGAGCAGAAGAAAAAAGTGGTAATATTGAAAAGCTAAACATTGGCAACAGGAATAATGCTTCATTTTGTGTAGTTGTGACCGCTCATCAAATTTGTTTTATTCTCGGGGAGAAGAAAAGGGGAATACTACTAAACATACTAACAAATGCTCTGCCTGACTAGATGGGTTTGAACTACCAATTTGTCCCAGGTTAAATGCTGAGAACATAGTTTTTCAGATCATCTGTGAACAAATCACCTGCAAGTCATTCTCTATTACAATGGCACAAGTCCTAAGCCAAGAACAAAGGGTTTCAGTTCAAGACCTAAGAACAGCTGCATCACCCAAAAGAAAATCCTTGGGGATACTACTGTCGTTTGTTCTGTCCCCTTCTCTCCCAATCAAAACAAAGTGCAAATCTAGAAGCAATTTACAAAGACTGAATACCACAGACAAAGGATACTTTTCTTAAAAGACCATCGGAGAGCCAACCAAGTTGCTAAAACTTAAAACAACATCGAGACAAACGAACCCGGAAATGACACCAACTGCATAAATCATCAATGCATATGAAAATCACGGGAGGGAGAGCACAGACACAACTACATATTTTCAAGAACCATTATTCCACGAATTACTCGTCATATTAAGCTCTCAAATAAAAAGGTGCACAACCTTAACTTCCACGAACTCGCAAATCAGTTATATCCAATTCGAAGTTTCTAAAGATCCATCATAAAGAATTGAAAGACCAAAAATTTTTATAAAAAAAAACAGAGAGAGAGATAAGGAAAATGAATAATGGAAAGTTCATACCTGGCATGAATAAGCCTGACGCTGGTCTTCATGTTGGGTTTCGACCAATTGTACGCGATCGAACCCGCAATACCGCTAAGCCACAAAGACCCTTTTCCCAATCACCATCGTAAATAACCCCCCCCAAAAAAAGAAAAACCAGTTAGATCAATACCCAAAAACAACACAACTGATTACATGTGAAAGACACAGAGACGCAGAGAGAGAGAGATAGAGAGAGATTACCAACGGTTCTAAGCTTATGCTCGACGACCCATTCCCGAGCAGATTCCAATCTGCTCTTAACTTCGGCCATCTTTTCCTTCCGGGAAGTAGATTTTTTTTGTTCTTCTTCTTTTTTTCTTTTTCGGAGAGAGAGAGAGAGAGGGAAGAACAAGACCGCAAGAAAGAAAGAGGGAGAGAGAGAGACAGAGAAGACAACGAGGGGCTCGGCGTGTTACGCGAAGATTATAAATAGGAGTACAGGAGAGACGAGGAAAGTAAAAGCGAAGTTGGACTCGACCACGCGCCCTCAATACAATGGTCAACCCAAAACAGTGGGCGCAGCTGTCTTGCGTTGATCTATTGGCAAGTCGTGTAATTTGAATCCTTTGTTTTATTTAACAAAGAAATGGAAAACAGAATCAGAACATACGACTTGTCGTACACGAGAATTCTTGCCCTTTTTTATTTTCTCAAATGAAAAAACAAAAAGAAATAAATAATAATATACATATATATATATATAAAGCTGTGCGACCTCTGATAGGCTCCTAGGGTGACACATCAGCCGACGCTCGACGACATCGAGAGCCGACGCGTGGCTGGCATCATTTGCAGTGGAGAGTCTAGAGTTATGACACGTGGTCCGGTGATTCGCATAACGTGGGAGGGGCAAAATGGGAAGCACAGCACCGCACAGAAGTTTCCTTCTCTTATATTGTCTATTTAAAAAAAAAAAAAAAAAAGGGAGACCTGACTGCTCGGTTTCTTCCAGAAGAATACAGTACCTGCGCTCGCGCTCTCTGTTACTGCCGAGAACGAAAAGGTTCGTTCTTTTCTTTTTCTCCATTATCTTCTGCATCTTCTTGCTTGCTCTTCTCTTTCGTTTATTATTATTACCTTCTTTTTTTTTTTTGAAACTTTCTTCTTATTTCTCAAAAAAAGAAAAAACCCTAATTAAGCTTGGTGTTCTACTCTCTTGTTATGCTAGGTTGTTAATATATTTCTTTTGGTTTGTTATATGTTTTATTTTCCTGTTGGATGTTCTGTAGAGAATCCAATTGTCTTTTTCTCTTTTTTTTCATGAATTTCTTTGCTTCTTTGTTCTTTTCCTGATTTAGAATTTTGTCAAGATTCGTCTTATATTATTGTCCTCGCTAAAAATCTAATCTTGGGATTGAACCATGCTTTTACTACGTAGATCTTATGCTCTCTTGATTTTTTTTTTCTCCCCTCTCCTTTGTTTTTTTTTTTTTTTCTGTCTTCTGTCTACCACTGAAGAGGGAAAAAGCAGAATGGTTTAATTGCTGTTCGTTTTGATTTTTTTTTTTTTTTTTTGTGTGTGTGTGTGTTTTTGTGGGGGATTGCATGCAGTAAATCTGATTCTTAATTTTCTTAATTAATTGTATTGTTTCTTTTTTATGTGTGTTACAGTTTACAACTGCCTATTAGCTGTGTGTGAATTTATGTGACTTTTCTACGTGATAAAATTTTGGATATTTTAGACCCTTTTGAATTTGACAATACAGTGAAAAGCTGCATGCCTTTCTCTCTCTTGATGTGTGAGTAGTTGTACTTCAATTCCAGTGAATTACTTATGTTTCAGGGAAGGATGAGCAGCCGTGCAAGTCGGACACTTTATGTGGGCAATCTTCCGGGGGATATTCGCGAAAGAGAAATAGAAGATTTGTTTTACAAGGTGGTGCAATTGATCAATTGGTGTTTAATTTTTCTTTAAATTGTACTTAGTGTTCAAAACGGGAAGCCCATTCATTTCAAGACATATGGATTAATCATTCAGTATTTACCACTTCAAAATTTTGCTATTTACATTATGAAAAAGAATGATGCTGGAAAGTAGTCTCAAGCACTAACCTATTATTGGCAAATGTAATGAATAAAGAGACATGTTTAGTTCAGCTATTAATTTTGTATATCTGCGTTCTAGAGATTGTGCAGTTTTTTACTAGAAAGCAATTTCTAATAAACCAGTAATTGCTTCATGTGACAATTAATGGCAGTATGGACCCATTATCGACATTGACCTGAAAATCCCACCAAGACCCCCGGGCTATGCTTTTGTTGAGGTGAGCTGCACTTTATCCTTCTGTGAATTGTGTTGAATTTGCAAGATTGGTTTAAGTCATTGGTGTGGGTTTTTATCTGTTTTGTTTTAATTTCCTTAAAACTGATGTATTTATCCAAATCATTTGTGCTGTAGTTTGAAGATCCTCGTGATGCAGAAGATGCAATTTATGGTCGAGATGGGTATGATTTCGATGGGTATCCGCTGCGAGTCAGTCTCTACTCACTCTTGGTTATTTATGCACATAAGCTATGAGTAGGCTTCTCAGCTCTGTCTTGTCTTTGATTTCTTATTTTCCAAGTAAATGTATTTGTCCTGTTAGGTTGAGCTTGCACATGGCGGGCGAAGAATGTCTTCACCTGTAGATCGTTATAGCAGTTACAGTGGTAGCAGTGGTGGCCGGGGATCTTCCAGACGCTCTGACTATCGTGGTATGTATTAGTCTGGCATTGCTTATCTATTTGAATGATGATTGCTGTTGAGGTTGATTCAATTTCTTTCCTTAACATAGTATTGGTCACTGGATTGCCACCTTCTGCTTCATGGCAAGACCTAAAGGTGTGTTGGTTCTCTACTCTGTATATGCTTTGCACTCGCTATTTTGCATAGTGTAAACTGTTAAAATCAATTGCATTCAAGTTAAATTACTATTGTTCAAGTTAAATTACTATCATTCATGCATGTAAAATGATCAGGATCATATGCGCCGGGCTGGGGATGTCTGCTTTTCTCAAGTCTTCCGCGATCGTGGTGGTAAAGTTAAAAGCTTAAAAACCATTTTGTCCTTTGCGTGATTTGTTTACCCTGAAATTCTAGGATGCTGCATGCAAAAGCCTTATGGCTGCATATTTATACAATGGCAATGAGCTACTATGAACCAAATATCTATCCCAGTCTGCAGCTGATTTATATAAGTTTTGGCAACCTTTTCAGGCATGACAGGGATTGTAGACTATACAAACTATGAGGATATGAAATATGCAGTAAGTTCTCCCCTGCACTGGAGTAAGATCTTCTCTAAATTCCTATGCATAATTATGAGTATGGATGGTCAGTGAGTGTTTCTGTTATGTATCTGCAGATTAGGAAACTCGATGACTCTGAGTTCCGGAATGCATTTTCTCGAGCTTATGTCCGGGTATGTTGCCATGTATCCTGTTTCTGTGAATCCCAGTTTCCATAATAGCATTTCTTATCCACTGGCATTTACCTAGGTGAGGGAGTATGACTCAAGACGGAGGAGCTACTCTAGGAGCCGTAGTCGCAGTCCACGCCTAACAAGACGTAGCTATTCTAGAAGCCGAAGCCGTAGTCGTAGCTATAGTTACCGGAGGAGGTCTATTATCTGTTGTGCAGTGGTTATGATGTGCTGCTTTCAATAATAATCAGTTTGACTTACAGTAAGTTCTTTTGCAGTGAGTCTCCCAGGACCAAATATTCTGTATCTCCTGCTAGATCCGGTTCCTCACGTTCTCATGCAGGATCATCTCCTCGATCTGTTTCAAGGTATCTGTTTCCATCTCACCTCTATTCTTTACATTGGAATCATTGATAATTTTCGTCTTCTGCATATTTCCCTGGCTCTTATGTGGCTAGTCCGAAAGTGGTTGTTAGGTTTGTTTAATTTTCTTCTTTCTATTTCTTTTTCATGGTTAGCCAAGTAGGATATGCTGTTGCCTGCAACAGGGAAGTAGAGATGAAAATTCTTGGTCTCTATGCATGCATCTATTGTAATAACTACATTCAAATTTGTGCATTACTGATAGTTTAAGGGAGGGTGAGTCTTTATCTCCGGTTATGCTCCATTGTAAATGCTTGATTGATATGTTATGGGCAGTCAATATGGGTTGATTATATTTTCCTTTCAGCAACTTTCTCTGGAATTTGGGTTCTGAAATTATACATAATTTGTTTAATTTTTCATTTTCCAAATTAATTGTAATTGAACATTTCTGTCTTGAAATCATTGTTAGCACTCTGTTTGAAGCTGAATGAAGAGTGTGTAAACTTGTGAGCTGGGCCTATTGCTAAGGCAGCCCCTGCATTTACATGAAGAATCTTATCATGTTAGCAATGTAGTTGTGTGGCCCTTTAAATGCTAATAATTCTTCATTACCTTGCTTTGCTATTATAGTCCTGCATGCACTTGGCAATTTTTAGCATGTTGCAATCTTGTTGTCAGCCCCTTAGATACCAGTAACTCTTCACTGCCCAAGGGTGACTTGTAATTTATTTAATTTAATTTTCAATTTTTTACGAATTATTTTTTATATTTTTAATTGTTTAAAGAATTTAGAGAAATGGTTTCTCACTAGTTTCTTTCTACTTCAAGTTCTAAGGATGAATCTTGAATGCCAAATACTCTTGGAAAGAAAATATTTTGATGAGACATCCTCTTTGATTCAAATCTTGTCTAATAGCTTTTGTTAATCTTAATTAATTCCAATTAATGCTCTAAAATTCTATTTTAGACTTACATGGCATCAACATATCATATGCATAATAAGATGATCAGAAGACTATTTGAGCACGCCATAACTAAATTGGGTGGTTGTCTAATGTTGTTCATGAGGGTTGCCTTCTTTGTTTTCTAGATCTCGCCTTTTGCGGCGACCTGGGGATTGGACGTTAGGAACTTGATGGGATGTGGTGCTCATATGTCTGCAATTCTTTGGTTCTGGATGTAATGCTGTTTTTGATGAGGAGCACATCTGGGAAATCCTCCAAATGATAGCAGTATTATGGTGTTGGGTTAACAAAGTGCTGAGGTTGCACAAAGTGTAGACTATGTCACAATCTTTAAGGCTGAATAATTTGAACCGGACTGCTATTGACATTGTTGCCATCAATCTGCATATAGAAAAACTTGGTCTACTAAAAATGCTATATAATGCTAGTTTTCTCCCTGGATATAGAGATGCAAATAGGGAAGACGTGGTTCTCCTTTTGTCTCACACATTTTGGGAGGATTGCATCTCCTTTCTTCTTGCAATGGATTGCTTTCCATTTAGAAGCTGATGAAGTTCTCATGAGCTGGGGGGAAACGCATTTCTAAATGTGGCTAATGTTGTGTGCATCAAATAGTGGATTTGTTCTTGTTTCCCTTGGATGCTTCAAAGGACTGGTATTATGTTCAAATTGTTTGATTGCTTTCACTGAGTTGGAGGCAGCACTTGGAACTTCTGGTTCAACAGTTATAATGGATAGTTGGGGATATTGAATTTGCTTGCTTCTGGATATTTTTGCAGATCTCCGTCTAGATCCAGATCTCCAGTTGCATCTGTAAGTAAATTTTTGTCTGCAACTTCATCTGATGTGAACAGGAATGTGATCCTATTATTTTCTTACGTGTTTTTTGGTTCTTGGTACTGCACCAGCCTCCTCACCATAGACTGGTGGAGAGAAGCCAAAGCAGAAGCATGAGCCGGTCACATTCGCCACCATCTGTATGGTTCTTTAATCAAAAGCAAGAAATGGCTTCCTTTCTTTTAATCATTTCATCTAATTCTTTGGTTCTGATTGTGTTTGCAACGTGCATGCAGGTGAGATCCGATTGAAGCCATTCAATGGGACTCGCAGCAATTGAAAGCTTTAAAATCTCATCCTAGGTTTAAATTGTTTGTGGGGAACTGTAGGATGCTTCTAAAACTTAAGAGGTAGTTTATCTTCTCTAGATAAAGTATGTATGTAGAAGTTGGCTGCATAATGTGTTTTGAAGTGGACTTGTGTTGATCAAGACCTTGTGGACACATATTTCTCAGTTGGTTATTTCTATTACTGTTTTAGCTTTACGATTTCGTTTTCTGTAGTGATCTACCTGATTCGCCATTTCTAGGGTATATGTTACAGAAGTTTTTGGCTAAAAGCTCGAAATATCTTTAACCTTGAATACGGCTCTAACACCAGCTCCATCCTTTGGATAAGATCTGATTTGGTTTGAGGGACAACATTTCCTATATCCCGAGATGATTCACGAGAGTTTACACCTTAGTTTGGCATAATCATCTTCATAACTGAATTCAGTTTTGTGGGTTTTTTCTTATCTTCGGGTGATGGGAATGGTTCTTTCTTTCTTTCGTTGGTCTGTTTTTGGCCTAACTTGATCTTGCTCTGAAGGCAACGGAAGGAAGTTAAATAAAGTAAAAAAATATGTTAGGTGATTAATATGAATCAAAATAATAAAATACAGTGCAAAAACAATGTCGGTACTATTATTTTATTAGTAAATTTATTATACTTTATTAGGTCATTTGCCAAACGATTTATGGTTATCTCTGCCCACAGTTTCTTGAAATCAATGCAAAATAAAAATTAACTACGTAAATACAGGATCCGTAGACCAGTTTCGTGGCTATGGAGTACGGAGTTAAGCATAAGCATTATTGAGATATCATATCTGTGATTCCCTCAAAATAAAAAGAAAACCGTAACGTTTGTTTGTTCGTGGGAAAAGGGTTTTTACGTTAATCACACGAACAAACCACATGGATCATAATTCATATGTTTCAGTTCTATCCAAGTGACGTGATGATGGCGGAGTTTTAAAGAAAAAATTGCTATTAACACAAGCCACCCCACGCTATAACATATCACTTCTTTCTGTTTTTCGTTTTGTTTTTCTTTCTTTGTTTTTTTTTTCTTCAATCGACAGAATGGACTGTCGATTAAATCAGAGGAGGCCGCCAAAATGTGCAAAAAGTACAAGAAAGCTACCAAAATTATGCACCATCCAACATGTTATTTATTTTATATGTTCTCAATGGCATGGAAAAGAAATAGAGGAAGCCAAAGTCCACCACACAACCAGATTGGCTGCCAAAAAGATCGTTTTTTGGGGCCATTCCACAGTATTTTGATGCTGTCAGCATTGACAGACTCCAAGCACCGTTTATACCGTTTTTTTGACGTTTTTTCACGCATACATAAATTTTGGTTCCATTCATATAGTGGTAGTTTGCTTCACCCACGAGGATAAGGAAGAGAGCTATGGCCGGTTTTGGGTTAACACCCTCTCTGACCCATGCCGTTGGCGGAGGTTGTTGGACCTGATTCCAGGATCTGACCCACTAGCAGGCTGCTGGAATACACCCCAACCTGAATCTCTGTCGGCCTGACTCGATGAGAATGGCCGCAAATAATCTCTTTCCCAAGCATGAAATCTATTTGGTGGATGATTTTCTGAATCATGGAAATTCCGACCAGATGTGCCTGATGGGACAAAATAGAAGCCATTCTGATCAGATGATGAAGCTACTGTTCCCACGTGAGACAAGCCTCTGTGGCTGCCCGATCGTCGGGACCCTGGAATAATGGGTGTGCGAATGGCTGGAGAACTGCCAGGTTGTTGTTGATAGTATGCCTGAAGAGCTCGAACCCTATCACGGGTTCGAGCATTGCTGCCTTGATAAGGAGAAATCATGGAGGAAGAAACTGAGCTCCCACCTCTAGCACCAGAACTGTAGAATAGAGCGACTCTGATGTTAATGCCCCAACTTAAAGCGAAATAAAACTATCTACAAGAATTTGGGAATGAATTTAAATGATGAATGGCAGCAGGCTAAGGGATTTCCTTGCATTGCAAAGAAAGATCATATTTACTCTACAGAAAGAGAGGGGCGGGGTCATGTGTTGCACATTGCATTTAACAAAGAAGGCAAAGGAAGGTATACCTGTGGCCAATGTGGAATGGATGCATGAAAGATCCCGATCTTGGAAGGTCAGAAGTGGTTCTACCTGACCTTTGGGTAATGGGTGGAACTGAAGGTTGATCGGCATTACCAATCCGACTACTGGCTGTAGAGAAAGGTGGGGAATGGTGCTCCCAATTGTGATAATGTAGATCCAAGGCAGGAAAACCATAGGAACTAGGAATTTCGCCAGGTAATGAAGGACCATGCCAGTGATTGTTAAAATTAGAACCATCTGAAATGCTTCCATTGGAGTTTGAAGGTGGCGGGTGAATTGGTCCAAAGTAAGCAATGTATGGGCATGGATGAGTAGCAGACGATACAGTAGTATGTTCTGCAAAGATGGCATGTTGCCCCAATAGATCATGATCTGCATTACAAACAACTCTATTAATACAGATGGTTGAAGTGCCTTTCAAAGCTACAACATAAAATAAAAGTCATTCATTAGCTAAGCAATATAGAGAAATATCTTACATGCATTTGATGAAAATTCCCCTTCCCTGCAACAAAAGTAAGTAACAAAATAAAGTATGTCAAAGTACAACTTACTCAACAAAAACATGTTTAAGGACAAAACAAATGGGCACAAGTAAAAAGGGGTCAAATAACTTCACTAAAACCTAGAAGCAATTATAAATGACAAGATATGCATTCCCGTGGGCTAGAATAGAAATTTAATTGAACCATATGCAAATTCACTCAACGCTTCTGAACCAATGTATAATCAGAAAAACAAACAATTAAACCACCCAAATCTCGAGCTGACCTCCCAATGATTGGGTCACTCTGAACTCCAGCTGCATCAGCTCACAGCATATCATGGTGACAATAGGCATCACATGAGGGCATTGACAAATAAGATTGAAATGTTTCCACAACAAGCATTGGTTGTTCTTGAGACAACTACATTACTCTTACTTGAGACCAGCACAGCAATAGAGTACACAAACAAGAAGGGACTGCCGAGACTCATTTTTCTGTTGGCAAACAGTATTAACGTATGGACAATTCTGCATTTTAAGCATTTGCATTTTTCTTGTCATGACTCTGTTAATCAATCACAGATTCCTTCTCCCCAACTTCACCTCTTTTTTATCAGTATCTGATTTTTCTATATAAAATTCTATAATTGAGTATGCATAAACAAGCATGCAGGAGCAAATAAGGTTCAAAACACAAAAAATAAAAGATGAACGACCAATACACTGCCATGCAGAATTGAAAGAGGAATAAATGGAAACTTCGAATTGTTGCATGAAACTTACTCAAAAGATGAAGGAAGTCGTGCCAAGCTACCAAACGGACACCAATGAACTCCAAAGGACTGCAAAACCATTTAGGACAGAAATAAAAATGAAGCAGCATGCAAGTACAATCGAACTTCATTCTTCTTCCAGTATGCAGACCCATGCACAGAAAGGCACCAACTAAAATCCGTCAATATTGACAGGCCAAGAACATACGATCATGTCATGTAACATCCAGAAATAGTGGAAGAATGCAATTGGGTTAACTTTAAAGAACATGGATCAAGGATATAAGCAGGAAGCACTAACAGTGTGCCCATGCTCTTAGATGGCAAGTGGCTAGAAAAAACTAATAAATATAGTTACTCATGATAAAACTACATCAAGAGCTAACAATGGAAATGCTAAATCCAAATATAGATCACTTATCTATCTGACAACACTTCAGTGAAGTTCATCATTGCACACTGCTGACATCTAAAAGTCTTCAGCCCATCTCCCAGAGAAAATTTGAACAGGTAGAGACTTTGGAACCAGCAAAAGGTAAAGTTATCGCTAGAAGATAAACCAATGCAAAGTTCATAGAGGCAGTCAGTATTCTTGTCTGGTTTCTATAAAATTTGGGATGTTTCACATTTCCACCATATCTTGGAAGTTTTGGCATGCAGAGGCTAAAATCACGCATCCAAGTGAGCCCTTAAGTATGCTTCCACTTATTGACCAACACAACTTTGAAGCCTGACTTCACTATTGTAGATTTTCAATCTCAATGTATCATATTCCATCGATTTTTTGGCTTCCAGCAAGTTGCCTATGTGACAAATTAGCTGCACTTCTTCTAGTTTTATCTCCATAACAATACCCTCTCCATCTCTTAGACTGTTGTTAATGATGGCTATATTGTTGTGATTATTTTGTTACAATCTTCTCCCATTGCGCCCCTCCTCAAACCAGCTAGCATGTGAAAAAAAAGCCCCGCAGCAATAACTAATAATTCTCGTCCTCAAGTCAAATCAAGAATCCTCTTTTCAATGCTCAACATCACAGAAATGGCAATTTCCTCAGAAGATTTTGTAAAGATAATGGTAAGTTAATTCATGAAATGCTTCATCTAAGACATTGCCAAACAACATAGGGCTTTTCCTAGGAAATCTACTTTGACGCTTTCTTTAAAAGTAATCAATACAGATTTCCCTGGCTGTAGGTGCAGTTTATATACTGTTGTAAGATTATATCCAAGGACTCAAAGAATGAATCCCACATCCTAAGCATTCCTTTACTTTATATACTTTATGATTACTTAGAGACAATAGAGGTTACATTTTTATAGACTAGCTTCCATCCAAAGCAGGTGTTTCACAACTTCCTAATCATCTATCAACCAACAAAGGAGAAAAAAAATCTTCATGCAGCCAACGTAAAGTGTAGCAGTTAGGAAAAAAAGGCCTTACAACTTTATTTTTACTAGGCACTATTTCAATTTCACCTTCTCTATTGAGAATTCCTTTATTTTTGGGACCGGACTTGGAAATTCTCTCTTCTTTTCCTCACACTGTTTTATTTCTTACAAGTTTGGGATTCATCTTTCTGCTCACATAAATGAGCCTGTAATAGCTAAGGCTAAGGAATTTGATAAAACTCTCATGCATGTTGGAGGAGCCTAGCCCTTGTCAGTTTTTCCCCTTCAAGTTTCCTTGTTTTAATTGCATTTCTAAGCAAGTGCAAGGAAGGGCACTTTAAAAATAACTTCATCTTTCACAGCACCTAGTTTTATTCCTCCTGATGCCAACAAATGAAATGAATGTTTCTCATTCTCATTCTCAATGTTAAGGCATGATATTACTAAGACATGAAACCAAGAATAATCAAAATGTGCTATAGACATGCATGAAGAAGCAAGGAAGTTTTTTACAATCCATAATTTGAAGTTGAGTGGCAGCATTAAGCATTAGCATAACAATGTAACAGGAATCCATGAAGCTAATGCATTTACCATTTCTGAGTAGCCTAGGTCATAAAGGTCCTCATCATGCGCCCAGTCCTCCATACTAAATTCCGGCAGCGAACGACAACCATTTGAGTAAAGCCACTGGCCCTTTTCAATTTTACGACAATTAGGGCATTGCATTGCACCTTTTACATTAAATGCTGACCCGATGCAATCTGGACATAGTCATGACAAAACAAACCATGAACAAAAGAAAGGGTAAAAAGAAGACTATGAATCAACTAGAAAGTCAATGACGTGAACCCTATAGTGAGAGCCTAAGGACCCAACAATATAAGCATCCAACATAAGAACAGCAGTTTCCGCAAGGGGGCTACTAAAAAGTGCTGCATTCAGGACACTTCATATTCTGTACTTAGTAAATTAAAAGGTTCAATAGCTTAAGAGTACATACCAGCACGTTATGTGTTACAAATGAATTTAAAGGTTTGGGCATTTTCACAACTTCTAACATACACAGAGACGAAGATTGAAGAAATACACAAGGAACCTCAGAAATCTTTCCCCATCATAAAGTCACAAAACTATTTCATAATTGTAGTTTAAAATCAGTGGAACATTTAATTCAATGCTGATTAATTCCTATTCCAGCACCAACATCACCACATCACATAACTCATACCATCATTTCGCGATCTTTAAATCCAAATTGCTTCAATAATACCAAAAATCAAGTCCAATGTCAAATAAGCCTAAAGAAATCAGCCACATGGATCTCATTAATGCATGTCATTAGATGAACATCGCCATGAAAAAATCATCAGCCATTTAACTTAGAGGTTTCAGAAGAACACCCCTCTCTCAAGTCCAACTTAGACCAAAACAACTACTTCTAAGTAGCCCAAAGCCCAATCACCAATTAGTCTATTTTTCCCACCAATCAAACAAGAATTTAAACATTAAAAAAAAAAAAAAAAACACCCACGAACAAGGAATAACAAAAAATGTAAACCAGATCTCAAAATTCTCTGCCAAGACAACAACTCATAAAAATTACAAAACAAAGAAAGAAAAATTTACATTTCAAGTCCTTGCTTACCTAAATGGAATTGGTGTCCACATTGGAGCTTGGCCAACGACCGATCCCCATTATCAGCCACCACCTCGAGGCAAATCGAGCACGAAATCGACGACCCAAACGATTTGCCTCCACCGCCCCCGCCATCTCCGTCGTCAACGATCACGTCGTTGTCGCTGTTCCCCAACCCCATCGCACCACGATAAACAACTCCCTATCCCTCGAAACGGCACCGCTTTACTTCCTTTACGCCTTCTCCATAAATCAATCAAAACGAGCTTCTCTCTTATCTTAACAAGAAAAAATCAATTTCAGGAAAACGAAAATAAATCGCGGATTGAATTAAATTAAAAAGCTATTTATCTTTATTTTTTCCCAATTTTCATGTAATTTGATCGGAAATCATTATTATTTTCCTTCTTCCCGTTCATGTTTTTCCCTCTCTCTCTCCCTCCCTCCCCTCCCCTCCTCTCTCTCTCTCTCTCTCTCTCCCTCTCTCTCTCTCGCGTAATTTCTCTCTCTATGCTTCGCGATGGTTTGGTCGGGACATTATGTTGTGCCGTAGGATTAACTGTTGAAAGTCCTAACAACCGCTGTCCGAACTAAGGGCAGTGATGGACGGCTGAGATTGAGAGTTAGCAGAATGGAGGAATTCCTTCCCCCCCCTCCCCGCTCCCTTCATTTTCTTTTTCTTTTTTTTTTCTCCTTTTCAGATAGTGCATAATTAATGAGGAGATTTTGATATTTGTTTGACAATCCACACTGTTCTGTGTCCATTATTCCCCCCTCTCTCTTGTACTATTGATCGTCCAAAAATATCCACTCGTAATAAATTATTTCACTTTTGGATGCCTGAAAATTATTCGGCTAAATTGGAATTAAATTTTCCGGTGGGGTCATTCGCTCTCCGTATGAATTTCCACCGACAAGCAAGTTGTGTGATTTCTTAATGTTATTTTCTTTTTATTTTTCTAATTTATTCAGTAGTTCCTTTCCCCAAAATAGATTTTTCTGAGATAAAAGATTGAAATAATTATTGAGGCAATGGAAAAAAAAAATTATATATATATATTATAAAAAAAAACAAGTGGGAATTTTCTCGTAGTAGTGGATAGTTTCGGGGGTGTTTTTGAGAGGTTAAAATGGTAGGAATCCATTTTAGTCTTAGGAATTAGGTGTAGATAACTTGACGTGAACTAAATATTGTTGTGGGGAACCAACTCCACCAGACATAGTACCGATAATTTTCCTTGTCATTCTCATTTATTCGAAGAAAACTCCGTATTGCATCCTTTAACTTCAGTCCCGATCTAGATATGGTGGGAATGCCTCCAAACCCGAGTGGATGTAACAAACACAACGTTCGCTGCTCCCCATGAGGTCATCCCTTCTTCTCCTTCGTACCCATTTTTTAGACCCAAACAAACATCTCGATGCTGCCGCGGTTAACGTGATGTTTTGGAACGGAAGTCGGTGGTGTCCCTTCTCACCTCTCCGGACGGTGACCTTCAAAATTGAAATTCTCGAATTTCATTATATTACATATAAAAAAAAATGAATTTGTAAGATCAGAGATAATTATTATTTAAAGTAACGATTTAGTTAATAGTTTGATTTTTTTTTTATTGATCTAAATATGAATCACTTTACCATTGTCCATTTTTTAATGATTAGATATTTAAATCGAATATATATTATTAAATTTTAAATTTATTAATATTAAAATTAAATGTAAAAAAAAATACTCGAGTTCAATAATATTAAAATAACAAATTTTTATATAAAAATTAAACAAAAATATTAATAAGTAATTTTAATTTTAATTTATAAATATAATAATTAATATATTTATAATACACTTTTTTAATTGTAATAAAAAAAGGAAAAAATTATTTTTTATTTTAAATAATATTAAATAAGACTCTTAAAAGATTTAAAAATATAATAAATATAAAATTACAATTTTATGCTTGAAGTATAATGCTATTATTGAGAAGGTGCATAATTGACCATATATTGCGCATAGATTTGTAAGTATATTCTAGATAATTTATATGTATTGAATAAAATATGTAATTCATGCGGGAATATTATTTTATTTTAATAATTATAATTTTTATTTTTTAAAACTGCATATCTCCTAATTTGATATTCATACTTAGTGTATAATATATACATAAAATACAACGAGATGAATCACTGCGTTAAACTCATATAAAAAAACAAAATTTAACACACCCAATTAAAATTATCAACCACTTGAAGGTAACCACGCGTATTCAGTATATTTTTAAATGGCATCATTTTCCTACCTTAATAGTTGCAGGATTTCCAAATGTGGGCTACTGGCTTTTGTAGACCCCCTCCATCCACGGTTAGCAAATAGCAATTCATTCGTATCGATGATCTCCCAGCTTGTTTTTTTTTTTTTTTTTTTTATTGGTTGGAACAAAACTATCTCCCAGCTCGTAACAAGTCAACCTTTGCGCTTGTATTTCAGTCTTCGATATCATATTATAAGAGTGATTACTTCGTGGGGTGAGATTTTTATACCATCAAATCTGCTTGATTTGGCCCGTCCTGCATTTAATGTTCAACATTTGGCAGGCCATTCTAAAAGTTCCTGCTCCGCATCTGTCTGGAATAAGTGCACGATAATCAAGTTCGCAATAGTCTTTGCTGGGTGCATTAGGAAAATGGCGGGCAGTTAATCGATTATGAAATGCAGGGTTACCCACAAAAGGTACATTTTTCTTTTATCTATTAATACGTTAATTAAGTCATAAGACACATAATAAAAGTGACCCTCTAATTCTATAAATTCTAGTTTGTTTTTGTTTTTTTTTTTTGGTTGAAATAAAAATTTAAAATCTCAAAGCTAAATAACTAAGCTCTTTAAGTTTACGGTGAATATGACCCAAAAGGCACATCTTTCGCTTGCACGTCATCCACGCGATTGTGCTGATTAGCCCCAACTGGCAAGCTGCTAACCCTCTCTCTCTCTCTCTCTCTCTCTCTCGCTATTTCATAACTCCGTTATTGTATTAGCCTCATGACATGAATGGTCCAGATGCTAAAAGCAAAAATTGGCTACTTGTTCGGAGCATATCATAGAATCTCTGATATGTTAATTGCATGGAAGAATCTCTGCATTTGCTTGTTGGTGATCTTGTCGATGCCATGCCCTCCACACACATATGGTGATGAAATCTACACCGGTTCAACGCAGCTTCGAGGTTCTTTACTTGCAGGATGGGGAATACGCGGAAAATATTTGTAGCTTCAAACCACAAACGCCATTCCCTTTTCGCCTTAAAAAAAGAAGAATAGCTGGTGGCTTCACATCTTTCTTCTTTCTTTCTCTTTTTTTTTGGGGGGGGGTTCTCTCATTGGACTAGGCACGTGATTCTTGTCATTTACGTACTATATTCCATTTAGAGTAATGCATATATAGCGCGACATATTATATAATTAAGAGTTGAAATTTCACGAGTTAATCTTTAGACAATAAATTTTAGATAAAACTTCGCCAATTAACCTCTCTTTTTTTTTTTTAATTTTCTTTTGCCATGACTTGCGGATTGATCCTTGAAAAGAATTCCCATTCAACAATCTGGTTGGAATTATCCCTTTTTGATCTTGAATGTCGAGACGAGAAGATCATGTCTATTACGGATTAATCATCTTAATTAACCAAAATAGAAATTTGAGAAGTGCGCTTAACAAAATGTCATGCCTACAGTCAAATATGCAGGTCAAAAAGGTCAAAGCTTTGTCACTTTAATGCGCTCAAATGAACGAAGCGTTCAAAAATGAGTGTCTCCAATCAATGGATATTCTCGATCCACCTGTTGAAATGGGTTCCTGATCGTTGGATTGAATCCTCGCATTGCTCTTCGTTTTTTTCTTCTTCTGTTTTTTTTTTTTCTTCCTCTAAAAAAACAAAAAACGAACGAATTAATATTTGTCAGGGTTGTGCTTGACCGTACCTCATTATCTGTACCTGTTGCAGAGCAGCACGAGTCATCCTACGCTTCAGGGACAACCAGAAGATGCCATCATCCAGCTCTGATTTCAGCTTTTGGTGGGGTCAACATCAGAAACTCAGATTGAGGAAGTCTTTTGCACTACATCGCCGAATCACTCGTTCATCACCGTCCGATCCGAGCACCAAAACAATTCAACGGTTGCGCCAATCTCCGTACTTCTGCCCCCAAGAAGAGTCTCGCCACGTGGCGCGACGACGCAGTTTATCGCGGTTCGGAGAAAAAGTAAAACAAAAAAGTAAGAAGTAACGTCTAAAAATCTTTGACTCCTACCGGCCCTGGTCATACACAATTTGTACTAAGAAGGAATGACAACGTCGAGAAAGTACAAAAAGAGTTAAGAAGGAGAAATGGGTATTTTCGTAATTTCATTACCGCGTGGTGGTCTTTTTGTCTTCATCCTCCCTATAAATATCCCCTGTAAATGCAGGCTAGTTGTCACTTAGACCGCCTGACCAGAGCATCTTAATCTAATGGTATAGGTTTTGTGTCAATCGAGAACACAGGATTGGACATAATTAGAGTAATTAATTTATATATTTTATGTTAAAAAAATATATCCTTTAGTTTTTTTTTATTTTTTTATATATGTATGGCTACGTAATTCTCTCTCCTCTTTTCTTTTAATAAATAAATAAATAAAACTTGCCGCCGCTATTGCCTTGAGTTTAAACCAAAAAAAAACACAGAAACTAGATTTTCAAGGTTCAAGCTTTTGTAGAGAGATTTTTCTGGCCCTTCCAACTTTTCCTTGCAAACATGCTTGTGTACCAGGATCTTCTTACTGGTAATTCTATTTTCTTTTCTTGAATTCTTGGATCTTGCTAGCTTGATTTTGATTTTTGGGGCTGCTTACCTGCTGTTGGTTTTCGTTCTACTCTTTTTTTTTTCGAAAATGCTTTTCTGGGTCGATGGAGGCTACATGGTATTCTCTTTATCTGATAAGTCGTGCCTCGATATAATTGAGTGAATAATCTCGGGCACTGATAATAGTTGGACTCTCAGCTGGAGAAAGTAAGCAGGAAGATGGCTGTGGAGTTGGGTCTTGGAATAAACAATTACGTGTTTTCTGGAATTCTGTGTTTGGAGGCTTCAAGAGTACCTTCGTACCCACAGGAAAATTACATCTCTAGAGGTCCGATCCCACTTTTCTCTACCTAGGGAATAAGTCTCTTTCTATTATTAGGCTTTCGGACGTCTATTATAGTAGCTCTTTAGCTTTTTATTATACTTTTTGGAGTCTAAGATAGGGCAATCCTTGAGTATAGTTTTGGATCTGGAATTTTAGTTGCTCCTTTTCGTATGTTCTCTCGCCGCTTATACACTTTCAACTCATCTGAGAAATAAAATGCTCGTGTACAATGTGCCTTCTGCCTGAATCTGATAATGATCTGTCTGAGACATCTATACACATTTTTCACTTGGGCTTGAATTTTCTGCCCTCCTTAAGCATCCATTCTCCTTTTTATCCCTTTCAAGTTTTATCAGAACCAAATGGATGTCCAGAATATTTTGCTCCATTAAAGGGGCCCCATCCATTTTTTTGACAAAAATCGGTCGGGCACTGGTTTTGCGAACTGGGGAGGGGGCTCCTTGTCTGACAGAAGAGATATATGGCAAAGGCACGCTACATGGAAAGCGTAACAAGAGAACAGTAAAAAGTAGAAACTTCATAGCAATAACTAAAGTTCCCAGCGAGGATACTCCAAAATATGAGACTTGACCTCTCCTTGGCCTGAGCTTGAATGGAATCTCATGTTGCTTAGCTCAAGCATAGTAATTTAAGCTTGCTTTCTTCTTTGCTTGGACTTGGATAATACCTTCATTGAAGTCCTCGTGATTCACCTGGTTATATCCCAACAATACACAGATTTAGTACTTGATCCCAAGACAATCAGAAAAAGTCTATACCTATGAAAGCATCCAGGGTTTCCCTCCCATGTTTATGAATCTGGAAAAGAAAGAAAAAACCCAGTACACAAGACTCGCATTTGTGGAGTCTGGGGAAGGATTGATGTATGCAACCTTCCCTTTGTTTTAGCAAAGAGGCTGTTTTCAGTGTTCAAACTCATGACTGCCAGGTCACAATGAAGTAACCTCTCTGTTACACGTAGACTCACACCTCATGTTTAAGAATCTAAAGAGTAATAAAATTGAAGAATGAAGAATTCATTATCCTTCAATACCATTTGGGTTCTGACAATAAAGTGGGCAGCAAAATCAGTAACTTCACGGTTCACACAATACAAGGTATAAATATTGCAAGGATATGTTTCTATGGGCACCGGAGTCACAGACTGTGCAAGCATGTGTGTGTGTGTGTGTGTGTGTGAGAGAGAGAGAGAGAGAGAGAGAGAGAGGCACCTCAGTTGCATCACGTCGGAGAGCTAACATCCCAGCCTCAACACAAACAGCTTTTAGCTGTGCCCCATTAAAATCATCAGTTGACCGAGCCAGTTCTTCAAAATTGACATCAGGGTGAACATTCATCTTTCTTGAGTGAATCTATAACATGAGCATAGAACAATAAGAAGAAAAAATTATTCTCACAAAAGATAAAAGTTGGAAAGCAATCAAATAAAAGCAATTATTATATGACAAACCTGTAGAATGCGAGCTCTTGCTTCTTCACTTGGATGTGGAAACTCAATTTTGCGATCTAATCGACCAGAACGCATGAGGGCAGGGTCCAGGATATCAGCACGATTTGTTGCAGCAATCACCTGAAACCCATAATTTGACAACTTAGACCATCCAACAGAACACAAAAGCTTGACTGTAATTACAAGTGACAACACTGAAATATCCCCTGTTTAGAGGGGAGAAATCCCATGGTTCAATATGCCGCAAGTCAACAATGTCAACATCTCTAATAAGTAATCCTTGTAAGAAAAGCAACTATCTTACAAAACTGCCAATAACTAACCTTGATTCTGTCATCGCTACTAAAGCCATCAAGCTGATTGAGTAGTTCCAACATGGTCCTCTGGACCTCCCTATCTCCACTTACTTCACTGCTCATGTTACAAAATATCTTGTGATTGGGTTTTATTTTAGAAGAAAACTCAACCCAAACAGCACACCCCTATCTAATATAACATTGCAACTTGACCATTTAACATCCAATATGTAAGATACCTATCAAATCGCTTTGTTCCAATTGCATCAATTTCATCTATAAAAATGATGCAGGGAGATTTCTCCTTGGCGAGTTGAAATGCATCACGGACAAGTTTGGCTCCATCTCCAATGAACATCTGCACAGGAAACAAGCCCATAAATTATCTTTGGGTTGAATAATATGAAAAATAATTATAATAATAATATATATGTGTGTGTGTGTGTGTGTGTGTGTGCAAATCAGATGTGTAAGTGGAGAAACACAACTTGTAATGAGATGAGCTACTAGAAAGTTCATTTGAATCCAACATTTGGAAGAAGAAAAAGAAAATGAGGCGAAGAAAAAAAAGAAAGGGGAAAACTACCAAAATTCAGTAGGATAAAAGTTGGAAAAATTATCATACCTGCACTAGCTGTGGGCCTGCCAGTTTCAGAAAAGTGGCATTTGTCTGTGCAGCGCAAGCTCGAGCCATTAATGTCTTCCCAGTTCCAGGTGGCCCATGCAAGAGGACACCTTTGGGTGGGCGAATACCTAACTTTTGAAATCTCTCCTTGTGGGTCATGGGCAGCACAATTGCCTCGACTAATTCTTGGATCTGTTTAAGGATAATAAATTGCATTAGGCATCTGATAATTAGCATCCGCAAAAAATCTAATAGAAGAATGACTCCCATGAAAGTGCTTAATAGTTCTATTTACCTGCTTCTCCAAGCCTCCAATGTCATTATAGTCCTCAGTAGGTTTTTCATCAACCTCCATTGCCTTCACACGAGAGTCATATTCTGATGGGAGAGTATCCAAGATCAAGTAGCTATCCTTATTGACTCCAACCAAGTCACCAGGCTTCAACTTGTCAGGATCAACAAGACCAACCACAGGAAGAAATATTGTCTAAATTACAGGCAAATTACAATAATTTTAGTCAATTGTAAATGCAGCAAATACAAAAATACCCCTTCCCCCAACATATATATGAGCATGCAACCATACATAAAAAACTTTAGTAGGAAACAGTTTCAAGATTAGCATCTTTACTGTTGTGAATCAATAAAAAATGTGTTTGTTTGCAAAGATGTAAACTTCCATTTAAGAAAACAGAATAAAAGATACAACTATAAACAAGTGATATGCCGAAGCTTGCCTTTCCAATACTAAAACGTACTAGCAGAAAGCAACTGATACACTGAACTTTGTTTTCCCAATAAACTAGTGACATGTATCCCCCTAGTGACATACCAAACCAACTCCATAGAATGCAAGAGCACCCAGCTGTTTTACCTTCTGTAACGGTAAGACATACGAAGACAAATGTAAGATGGCTAACCTGACGTGTTGATGTCTTCAGAACAACACATTTGCCCTTCCTTTGGGAGTCAAGGTCAATGTTTGCACCATCTTCCTCAGCCTCTTCTTCTGGGTTCATCTCCAAAATCTAAACACCCACAACGGTAGAGTCAAAGACGAGCCCGTTAGAAGGACATACACACGGACCCAGCTACCCGCTAATGGAGGATTGCTTAAAAAAAATAAAAGGAAAAAACAAACCGCGACTGTAACTCACTTTGATTTGATTAGGGGTTTTTTCAAACACATCGGTCAATTACTCCCAGAATTAAACCAAGAATCGGAAGTACTCGAAAGACTCGTGTCATTAAAGAATTGACTATTTTTACCCACTGCAAACCCGTGGACTTAGAATTAAACCAACAAAGAAGGAAAAAAAAAAAAGAAAAGAAAAGAAAGAAAAAGATTGAATCTTGAAGAAAGAAAATGAGGGAAAAAGTAAGTAGAATTTTATGACCTCAACAATGTTGCCAACCAAATAAGGAAGCTGTTTGTTGAGTTTAATCTTCTCTTGATTCTCTTTTATTTTCTCCTTATATGAATCCAGCTCCAGATTCGTCCTCTGCAACTCTTCCTATATCTCCGCACAAAAATGTCAAAATTAAGATCCTCAAAGAAGAATTCAAAAATCAACAGAAAAGAAAGGTTCAGTGGGGACGCAGAAAAAGAGAGAGAGAGAGAGAGAGAGAGATGGGGGACCTTGAGAATACGAATCTCGTTATCGAGAAGACGAGAGGCTCTAACAACGTCGTCGGTGGTCATTGAGGCGAGCTGGTCGTCCTCGAAGCTCGTGTCCTCCACCATCGCCGCCGCCATCTCTTCGCTCCGCTTCGTTTCCGAGGTCTGATTCTTCTAGTTTCCAACACACAGGAAAAAACTGAACCTTGAAAGAAGAAAGAAAGGAAGGAGAAGGGAGAAATTGGTTCGCTTTAACTGCACGGGAGGCCGGGTGAAGGGAAACGACTTGTCGCTCAATACACCTTGATTTTTCCGATACGGATTTTTATTGGGCCCCGGTTGGGTTCAACTCATAATGGATTGTATTTGTATTTGTATTTGTATACGGGCGGTGTGAATGGATTTTATGGTACCCTTTGCTTTTCCTCTCCTTTCCCCATAAGGAATCCCTTGTTTCAATTTCTCTCCTCGTGAGAATTTATGGGGATTTGATATTTACTAATGCATAGTAATACTTATTGAGTCGCATCTTACTTACTATCACCAGTAGATGAAATTAAAGTATATTTTAACTTACTTTATTGTTTTCTATTTCACAGTACATTGTATTTTTTTACCCTTATTTTTACATGTTGCTAAGTAGTCATATTCATCAATAAATTTTCTGGTGATTAAATTAGTTTTTGTTTTTTTTTCTTTACATAATAATAAAAAGAAGCAAGTAGAGGTCGCATCACGATTACATCCCATGTCACAAATTTCTCGGAGGCAATAGGTTCTATCAAATTTATAGTTTGACGCAGAATCAGAATGTCAACCCCACCAAGTTCCAGCAACAAATAGTCACAAATGGAAGTGCCTGAATCATATACAATATCGAGAAACTTCAGTTTTCATTTTTTTTTTTTTGTTTTTTTCCTGCACTTCTGCATGATGCACATTAATTGGATTAAGTGCTTAAAGCTTCCAATAAATTTTGAGCCAATGCAGAATCCCTGCAACGATACCCCAGAAGAGGATCTCTGCAAAGATAACATAGAGCAGTATTCCCACCCTGGTGGAATGCCAAACTCCAACAAAAATATGCTTCTGAATCCAACGCACCTGCCATGGTGAATTCCAAACCACTGATGAGTACTGCCCGCTCATGCTAATGTGAGAAAGAAACAATCTCAGGAAGGAAGAAAGCTGCTACTCCGTGCGTGAACAATATAACAAGAGAAGGCTTAAATCCTTTTGCCGTTTAGTCGCATACATAGAACTATAGAAGGTCATATATCAGTACAGGAAAGGTAAAGGTAAGTGTGATAAGGTGAGACACAAAAAACACACCAGTGTATTCCGGGGATCACCATAATACCACCCATTAATAAAGCCAGCAAAGATGCCTTCAGCAGCCATAACATAAACGAGCATTGCATTCATGCCAATCCATTGTAAAGAAAGAAACATGAACTTAAAGCTCTGAATATCAACCTGGAATGAAAATTACATTGCTTCAGGTCAGCACAGATCATGGTAATTTAAACCAATATTGCTGATTTTAATACAACCCAACGAGCTGGTCTAGTGATACTCTTACTGTAAAGACCCAAAAAAAAAAAAAAAAAAAAGTACGGAGAAACTATTTCTGTTGGGTTCTTAGTCCCATCAACAAAGGATTGAAAAAATAAAAAAAAAAAACAGAGAGAGAGAGAGAGAGAGAAATGAGAAGTCATTAACAGGGCTTGACTAGTTATGCCATTGAAGTTTCACAACAGAACCATACCAGAATATAGATGGATGAAAACACCAGTGCCGCAGCTCCGGATGTTACACAGACATAGCTTAATGTGTACAATTGTTTGTTTAAGGGAATTGCTGCAAAGGAAACATTAGAATAAAGAAGCTTGCAACAAATAATCATGGTGAGTTATTTTTTATCACACTCCAATACTCACCATCTGTGAAATGAAGAATAAGCCCAACGACAAGAAGGGCAAGTCCCAGCACAACCCAGTGCTTTAGTCGAGCTGAATGATTCTGCAGTCAAAAGTCACCATTAAGAAGTGAAGCAGGATTTACCTTAGATGCAATAAATATATACATACACATGAAAACAAACCTGTAAGTGTACAAGTACATGTCCAAAATGAACACCGATAATAGTGGAGAGAATAGCAGATATCGAGCTGCAATGAATTAGAGACCCAGAAAAGCAGTTAAGGCTGCCATCTGATGAAATATATACAGCATAAACAGGCGGAGCATTTTTTATCAGCATGCAAATTGTATTGTTCATGTGATCTCTACAAGCAGGCAAAAGGCAAAATCCCCTCATTAAGAGTTAGAACCAAATTGAAATGTGGGATACACGTCTTCTTGATGATATGAATTAGTCTATGGATAATGGTTATGTACTACCAACCTTATGATTCCTTCAGGTTCAAAAGGTGCATGGCACCATGAAGGAGCATTTTCTTGGAGAGGCCCCTCATGTAGGGAATTCAGGGTGCAAGCCTGCAGCATAGAGAGATTATAGCCTGTAACCGTCATTCACAACAAAACTAACAGATCTCATGAAAAATATGCATGCAATAAGAAGATATCTTCATGCACCTTAGATGTCCTCCAAGCTGGATGGTGATAAATGTGATTAATCCCCAGCACTTTCCTGTCAATGTAGCCAACTGCATTGCAAGGAGGATCCAGCTTGCCTCTAACGCCACAGGCTACCTAAATAGAAATTTTCACCATGACAGAAATGTGATTACCAGAACAATTTTATCATTATAAAAACTCAATTCACAGAAATCCACAAAAAACCATTTTGCTACGCATCAAAATGAAATAGATTTCACATTTTATATCTTCTGTAGCTTCACAATTAACAATGCAGCAAAAAGAGATGATCAAATAGGCCTTACAGTGAATTGCTTTCCATTGTCAGCACCGTCTATATCATGGACAGTGAATTGCCAATCAGGCACATATGTCCCATAAATTACTGCCAAGTAAATAATTAGTACAGATGCCCCAACCAGCCTGCAAAAATTAGAGCAGACTAGTCATTAAGGACTGGTCCAAAGGCATGAAAAAAAAAAAAAAATCAGTTACTCTCAATGCATGAGCTCACCAATGCCAGCAATATAACCGGAAAATTGCAAGCGGGTTGGTTGACAGATCATTGACCCGCCTATCTTTTGTAAAGATTTCCACCAATGCCACAACAAAATAAGCAAAAGCAATTCTCTGGAGAGATGGAATTGAATTAGTGGCCATAGATGGTTTCCTACAAGCTAAATGTTCATCCATATAGACATCTGCAAACATGAAGCTCACCTGGAGAATGCCACACCACCTCATTTTCTTCATGTCAACTCCATAGGTTAGGCTGTCAGGAGCATGAGAGTACCCTCCTTCATACAATGACCAAATCAAGTTAACCCGGATGAATTGTCATTTGTTCACTATAAAAAAGGAATTATCCATTATCAAGGCCAAACGCATTAAAATATTGATACCAATGAAACATATAAGCAGCAAATTCAGTGGAACAGAGCTGACCCTGTAGCAGGAGACCCCAAAAGAGGAGTTTCAAAGTTCTGAGAATCACCTTCCCGACAGACTTGTCCCATCGTTTTATTCTCTACAAAAACCGACCACTTTTGTGAGCAAATATATATGAAATTCTACTTTTGTTTTTGTTTTATTTGATATTGTGGCCATGTGATAGCAAGCTAGCTTTTCTGCATCATATTAAATCAGCCTCTCCATTTTAGCCAAATACATATCCAACTGCACTGCCGATACACTGGGGGCGTTTGACCCTCCTGAAAATTAGATATCGGTCTCATTTTATTGTTACTAATATGTTTGCTACCTAAAGATTCTATTTCGCCCTCTGCTCAAATTTTCCTTTTTTGCCCCCATATTTTTTATTTATCCCCACTGTCAGAGATTCCCAGCTCCGTTACAGAACGCACGCCATGTTGCAGATTGACACAAACATGGAAGGTTTTTTTTTTTTTTAAACAGGTAAAGGAAAGAAAACCCAAAAAAAATTGCTGACCTTAAAAGCAAGGGGAATGGCCATTCCTACAATGAACAAAAAAAATGGCATCACAAAGTCAGCTAAGTTACAACCATTCCACGGTGCATGCCTAATCACGGGCCATTGTCCTCCAGCATCATCAACCAATATCATTAACTGCATGGATTAATACACATGTTTTAGGTTCTTAAAGTTGCCAAAATTCTCCACCACAGTGCATGACTGCACATAATTAAAATCCAGAAGGAAAGAAGGATAATAACAGCACCGTTGAACATAGTAACAGATTAAGTTGGAGGCAGTAAAAAGGGTGGGGCAGGTGGTGGGGGGGGTTAGAACCGAAAGCGAGAAAAACCAATTTTAGGAGTAGCCCAATTACGTGTGGGCCGCGTGGCCGATCTCTCTCTGTACTTCAATAAAATGGGCCTGACCTTAGAAGGGAACAGAAAAGAAAAACTCACTGGCCCAAAAGGTTCGACAAGAAATACTGTTTGTAAAACTCGTAGAGGGCCCAACCGGGTTCGAACCGGTGACCTCTTGATCTGCAGTCAAATGCTCTACCACTGAGCTATGGACCCCTCTATGCGAGCGATTCCTTCATTATACGGTGAAAAAAAATAAAGCGCGAAAACAGAGAGAGAAGGATGCGAGAGCAGTACCGCAACAGCGAGGCCTCTGAAGATATCGAGGGAAGCGACACGGTTTGCCTTGTTGGGCTCGTGGGCGGTTTCTGTGATTGCCAGGCGGTGCTCCGGAGCCGCCGTCGTGGTGATGGCCTTGATTTCTCTCATTTTCTGAAGGCGTTTTTAAATGAGAAGGCTCCTTCTCTTCCTCGGTTGCTGGCCAGTCACGAGCAGCAGCAGCAGCAGCAGCAGCAGCGGCAGCGAGCTCACTACAAATAAGAATAATATTTCGGTGGGTGTTAGCCCTTAAGCTTTATTCACACACACACACACACACACACACGCACGCACGCGCACACACACGCACATACGCATTGAGAATGATGAGATGAGATGATTCCATGTGGCGATTTTTCTTCCTAAAAATCTTTCTTCGCTGTCGTGTATCGTTGACGCCATTATTGATCACACATGTGCTCACAGTCTTTTATCTTTAATAATTTATTTAATTTAATCTTTTGGTGTAATCCGTGCGTGTGTGCGCGCGCGCGCGCGCCTGCTTGTGTTTTAAGGCTTTATATATATATATATATTATTTATTATTTATTATTTATTATTTATTATTATTTTAAAAAGAAATTTTATCTAAGATGTCGAAAGTTGGCTCCTCTTGGTTTCCCGTAAATAACGGAGCAGCTCGGCCATACCTTTGATTTTTAAGTAAACTCTTGCTTGATTTTTAAGGAACACTCGCTCGATTTGACATATGTGAACATCACTAATCCAGAGTTTTTCCGTCGTTTGGTAAAAATTTGGACATATAAGATTCCTTGGGTATAGCCTTATACCACCCACACGAACAGAATCGCGGACAGATGTGATGCACAAGGGCATGCCATCACAAGCTCAAGTTTTGAAACTCGATGCGTATAATTTCCTCCCTCCAAAATTGTTCCTTCAGCCAACCTCTTTCTTTCTCCACAATCCACCCATCTGTGGAATATCTTTGCTCCAGCTATTCTTTTGAATACCCGTTTGTGCTTATAAGACAGGGAAATGCTTCGGGAATTGATGTGTGCACGACTTCCACAGATCATCACTCCATGGTTTGCATCAGGATTATCTGCAACCACGTCGCCAGCCTGCCCCGTAAAGAGGAGCTAAATTGCTCATGAAGGAGAGGCCATAAAAAACACAAAAAAGAAACTTCCTCCAAGCTTGGAGTTAGATGCGAACAACGCGAGTTTGATAGGAACTGGGAAGTGACATACGTTCCTTGTAACATAAGCTCTGTTGGACATTGCAACAGTGTATTCTCAGTAAAAGCAAGCATTTTTTTTTTTTCCCGCAGTAATGAGGGAAATTGGTGTTGGTTATGAGCTGTGACAAAAGGGTATCAAATCGTTGATAAGACAGCAATCAGTGCAATCGTCATATGTCATCTGTCCGGATATATAACCTTACCATGTTTGTTCCTCGTCTAGAATGGAGGTGTCAAACAAAAAGACATTACATTTGGTATCACCAGTCCTTCCCATAGAACTTCCTCTGCCTTGGCCACCACCCTTGATGATTCCATCATCTACACGCCCAATTCCTTTTGAAGCTTCTCACCCACCTTCCTACCTACCCCTGCCTCTTCCACAGCCCACCCCCCCCCGGGTGGGTTTCTGTCTGTATAATTGATACATCTCGTCAGTGAAACAGTGCATTTTCACATTTATCTCCATCAATTTTTTAGCAAAGGTTAGCTTTAATTCTTGCAATAAAAAAAAGGCAAGGTATGCAACATTGCGCTCTTAGCAAAAGAACGTAACTATGTTGTAAATATTTCCTTACATAATTCAATAACAATGATCCAAATATACACAGAAATCATACCTGAGCAGCTCTTTGTCTCTTCCTGCACTTTATCAATTACCTGCCGTGCAACACCACCATCATCTGAACCTTGGAAAATGCAATACCGCTATCTGGTTATCAGAAGTATGATCATCATACAACAAACAAATATCAAATATTGAAGTTCTTGCTATGCATACAATTTGAGTGCAAAAAAGGAGCCACCAAAAGAACAATTGATAACCAAATATAAACTATGGAATCAGTGTCCAACAAGTAACAGATGCTCATAAAACTAAGTAACAGATGCTCATAAAACTCAGCGGACAGCAGCATTGACCTTTTCCATCCAATTTTCTGCCAATTGCATTTGTTTCTCATTTCTCACTGCACCTAGTACCCTCCAACAAAATAAAACTATTGATAAACGTAAAAATAACATCTCTGGTCAGAAAGCAACCAATCTCTAAGTTAATCATCAGATGATGCACTTCTACAGAAAGCATTTGTCTATTGTGTGGTGGAGGTTATTCAAGAGATCACCAAATGTGCCTCTATAAAACCAGCCAACGCAAGCTTTCAAGACTCTGCCTTGTGGAGCACATCAGTGTCTGATTTGGCTAAGCTGCATCACTCCAGAGAGGGCGAGACTCAAATCCACTATTTAGTAGCAGAAAATGTGAAGAATAAAATTCATCAACAACAGTACAGCTAAGGATACCATCTGCATTTTTGTGGGTGGGGGGAGAAAGCACATAAAAAAGAAATATCTCATCTGGGGCATGGAAATGCTTGATTTATTTCAACGGATGTACCATTCTAGCATTCTCCAAAACCTCTATCTCCACCCTAAAGTGCATGCAGATTTAAGGCATAGATGGGACCATGTATCATGCGAACTATCCAAAAACTATTCAAGCCAATTACTTAAACTGTTAGATGAGACCCGCCATATAAATTATATATTAAATTCTAATATGTTTTCTCACAGAACAAAGCACAAACCCACCATTTTGTCAAAATTCACAATTAAATGCAAAAAATGAAGACAACATAATTGGAACTCAAGACCTCTAAGGTCATAAAACTAAACACCTGAAGTCAAGAAATTCAAATTTAAATTTACAAGAATGATAGAAGATTAAGTTACCCTTGAGGTACAAAATGACTCCACTGAGATGAATCCTCATCCAAACGTCAAAATTCACCAAATGCCCATTGCAAGTTTCCTCATTTTTAAGCTCCATCAACCATCCAACAAATATCAACACCCCATGAGAAAAGCTCACATCTTTATACGGATAGAGTCAAAATTTTTTGACCTACCCAAGAATTATCTTTCTATCCGATTTCCGGAGAGAACCGAAGGAAACGAAACTTTGCCCCGGCCTTTCAGTACAATTCCTAGACTATCAACGTCGTTAAACACAAATCAGAATTCTGCAATCGGAACTCAGATAAGGTACCTAAAGTTCTAATCAACCAATCTCCAAGCTTCAAAAATTGGAATATCTTGTGACAAATCGGAAACCAAAATCATCAGAATGAATAAGAAAGCAACGTAAATTCTTACATTTCAGAGATCAATCGCTAGCGAAAAACAGAAAGAAGGCTAACAACTACTTTCATTTTCCACATGCCACATTTCCCATTTCCACGCTTAACACAGAGAGAAAAGAGAGAGAGAGAGACAGGACTCGAAACTTAACAAGCGAAAGATTGTTCATACGATTAGATGCCCTCCTGCCCCGTGCTTAGTAAACCCAATAATTATATATTTTTTGTACAGACTCCTATCAATCCGTTGTCGTCCAGCGGTTAGGATATCTGGCTTTCACCCAGGAGACCCGGGTTCGATTCCCGGCAACGGAAATTTTACCCTGGCATTTTTTGATGGGAAATTTGCTCGTTTTTTAAACTGAGGCATCGGATCCTTGTAGAGCCCCCCCCGACTTATTAGGTCATTCACTCGTGCGTTTTTCTTTGTTGGACCCCACGCCCCCTCTACCCTCTTTCACTTGTCCCATCATATTGTTAGCCCGCCACAATTTACGCACTCGCCCACTTGTCTCCTTGTTGGGTCACGACGACTAGATATCCACCTTGCAGCCCCACTCTCTCACCGCTTCCTGGGTTATTATATCAGATCCCGCCCGAAAATGATGTAGGTGCGAACCCATCTTCCCCTTAATACTGATCAAATGCTTTTGGGCCGAATGGCCGGGGCAGACCGTGAATGCGGAGGAGGATTGACGTTCCGTGGGTTAACACAGACCGTGAACAGCACACTTTGCAACGGGAAGGCCCTCCGGAGATCAATAACTAGAGATTCTTCATTTTCCCCTGCCGTCTTTCTTTTTTTTTTTCCCCCAAGGTACAAAGCAAAGCCCGAAACTTTTATCGTGTTCTTTCATTGTCAGGTTCTGTTTCAATCGTGCAGACAGCGGCAAAACGTTCCTATTATTATATATCCTATTCAACTGGCACGGCAAACGGTGGAAATCAACATAAACCTCGAGAGGGGGCCGGGCAGAAGAGAAGGAACAGAATAAGGGAACAAAAGAAAATTACTCCTCAATCTTGGAGGAAGTCACAGACTTTAAGATAAAAAACAAAAAAAAAAAAGGGACAAACGTACACCTCAAGCTTCAGTGCACTGTCTTTTGCATGTTACTTTCGAATTCCAAGTTCATTCTCTACATCTCCTGTCAATCTGAATTGAAAAGTGTTGTGCCGCGGGAACAGAGTGCGAGTCGCAGGAAGTTTCCTTTGAAGAATTCGCATTCTACAAGCCGTCGACCACAAGCTGGATGTAAAACACCTTTAACGTGGTACATGCAAACTTGAATAGGATGCCTGCCATCTATAATTGTAAGTAGTAAAGCTTTTTTGAACATGCCTCTTGCATCGAATGAAACCAGCTGACGCGTTAATCCAGTTCTATTTAAATTTTATCAGCCTTGTTGTATCGAATGTCTAATATTTACATCAAAAGAAACTAGTTGGGGCAAAAATTACTAACTTTTTAATTTGATTTACTTAAAATATAACTTAATTTTAAATATAAGTGATTTTTTTTTTAAATATAAGATCTAATTAAAATAAAAAAATAATAATTTAATAAATTTAAATAATGTAAGACTATATGTGTGTGATACTTCCAAAAATATATATATATATAAATATGAATAACAAACACTTAATTTATGATCCACGAAAAGGAAGCCAGCCACAGGCCTGGTACTACATAAAGCTGTTGGCATTTGAGAACCTTCCGCTGGCTTAGGAGCATGGAGTTTGCCTACTACCCGTCATCTCTTCCCAACTGTATCTACTCAGTGCCATTGCATCATCCGGGTATCAAGAACAACTACGTTAAATTTCCAAACCTAATGGGTAATATTGTCTCAAGTCAGTAAACCTTTTGGCGTCAATACTATCTACAATTAAATTAGCTAGCAGGTATTTCATTGTTGCTGCAGATTAGCTCCAAAGAATTGTTTCCATGCCATCAATGGGCCGCCCATTCCAACATTAGAGGTGTTCTCCACTTACTCAAAGTTCTTATATAGGCCTCTGGCTGCAAAACCCAATAGTTCTGTTGGCTCAAAACGACCACAAATCCTCGAAACTATTCCACCTTCACAAGACAAATCCCATCTCAAAAACTGATCAGAAGTGGGATCATGGTGAAAAGTAACATTTGAAGTTTGCTGTAGTTTGTGTCCAAAGGCAATATCTTCAATGTTGGCTGCCATGTCCATGCTTTCTGTAGTATTTTGCAACTTATATGGCTGTTCAAAAGCTAGCCTTTCAACTTGAAATTTCAGTTCATGTAGTCGCTGACCAATTCTTGAAGCTACAGCATCATAAAGTTTTCCTCTTGATATGTTTTCAACTCCTTCCACATTAAGCAAATCATCCAAATGGATGGGGTCGCCAACAAGGACTGTCACCTGCAGATTCCATGCATATTAGCCCCAGAATCTGGGCACGAAAAACATAAAACTCAAGAAATAGGTGGATCTAAAAGAGGTCACATATGGATCACTAACATGCACAAATACAGCAGAACCGGGTTAAGTCACAAGGATTGCTACATGACTCATGGACAAATCTAAGCCAAAAGGTCCATTATTTTCATATCATAGAAGGAAGGAAATGCTGGAAATTCCTCAGAATCTCAATGGATGGGAAATAAGCATCTACTTTTGCACTACCTGTTATTCTGTGGCGGAAGAAACATATTGTGTTGAAGAACTTGGGTACCTAAGCTTAGTTAAAAGGCCAAAAAAGGTACAAGAACAAGAGTATCACTCACCGTTTTACCAATCCTTGGGAAACTGGCTCCTATAGGCAATATCTCCTGCATCCCATTGTGTACAAAAGGAATTACTATAGGCACAGCATCGGCATCAAGGACCAGTCTGTTAAACAATAAAAGGAGAAAGAGGTCAAATTTGCAAAGTTACACAATTCAAAAATAAAGGAGCTTATGAATTCAATCAAAAGGTCAGAATGATCACTTCCTGCAATGAGCTACATAAAAGCCAGAATGGCAAAAAAATTTGACATTGCTCTTTCCCTCAAATATTTCTGATGCAAAATAACCCAAAAGCCTACAATGGACCCTCACCTCCCAACACCTCTCTTGGCGGAACTCATGGTTTTCCCACCATCCCTTGATCGACTTCCTTCTGGGAAAATATGAACCCAGCCACCACTGTTCAACTTTGCAATAGCCATATCCATACCCTGAGAAAAGTAAAGCAGCAAAATAAAATCATTAAAAAAAAAAAATTTGATGACCAAATCCAAACGGCCATAAAAGAACATTGAGAAAACTAGCCCATCAAGAGTCAAAGATCAAACAAGCTTTTCAGCCAACTACAGTACTGAGCTTTGTAGAAGAAACTTTAAGATTCGTAATTAGTAAGCAGAGAACCTTAGCATGATAGTAAGAAAGTCAATTTCACTTATTAATGACGGGGACCTTCAAATAACACCAACTAAAAATATCGTAAAAAAAAAAGTAGGAAAACCTTTTAAATATGTTTTTAAAAAAACCGTAAGCGTTCAATAGGAGATTCATGGGAAATGTGTGCAGAATATATTTTTATCTGTGGTATTATATTAACCTATACCCACTGTCTCACAACCCAGTTCTCTGCAATGAAGATAAGAGGTTACCTTCTGATAAACACCATCACCTCGCGAAACTGGCAAAACTTTGACACATTTAAAAAATGCAGAAGTGGCAGGATTTTTAAAACAACGGTCAGATGCACAAAGCGTCCATCTTACGTTCTGAGCATCCAATAGCACTCTCGGAGGAAGTAGTGAAGCGATGATAAATGGATCATCAACAGAAGCAACGTGATTACTCACCTGTAAGAGAGAGACCAGTGATTACCACATCAACACAATCGACAAACTATTAATTGTGATACAGAAACGATGACAAAGAATTCTTAATCCCAGATTGAAATGGGCTTTTCTCGTTATTCTGTTCTATATTGCACTTAAATCAGGATTAGGGGTGAGAGAAACCATATCACATAGGATAGCTGGGTTATACCGTTAATAGAGCCTTGTTCTTGGGCCTACGCAGCAATGCGTCATGTAATTTCTCAACACCATAAACCTGAGATGCCAGAATATCCCCATATTAAGCCCCCACAAACATCAAAGTACAAAGGAAAAATGGAAATAATCACAAGCAAATCAACAAACCTGAACGCTGTTAAGGCCATTCATAAATACGTGGCACAGGCTCCCAATCAGAGGAACAGCCACAGATCGTAGCGTGCTAATTATAACAGACTCTTCCTCCGCATTCAAATCCTTGCTCACTGCCAACAAATAAAAAAAGAATCTGCAATGTTCTACGACTATACAACGCAAATACACATATAATTATAAATGTACACGTGCGCGCGCGCGCGTACTAGTGTGTGGATTGGAAAAGGATCCTCCGACCTCTTTTGCGGTACAAAGCGGATGAAGACTGCAGAGAGTCCCGGCGAAAATCGCGGAAGCGAACGAGCCACCGTTGGACGAAGGTGGAAGAAAAGCAATCGTCGGAGAAGATGGGAGGTCGGCGGCGGTGGCGATCCACGGCGATCCTGAACCGATCACGGAGGCGGAGCTGGAGGAACCGCGCCTTGCTCTTCCACAGTTCTCCTATCTGGATTCTGTGTACGGCCATCTACCTCTATCCCATAGTTGCCTATAGTCGTTTCTTTATTGTTGCGGTTACCTTAAAGAGACCCACAACCCCCCCCCCCCCTAAAAAAAAAAAAAAAAACAAAAAAAAAAAAAGGGAGGATAGTAAAGCGTGGGTGGCAGAGTCACGAGAAGAAGGACGGAAAAATGGTTGGTTTTGGGTTTATATATATATATATATATATATAAATAAAATATATTAATTAAAGATTATTGTTATATTTTATATTTAAACTTATAAAAATATATTTATCAGTTAAATAATGTTACATTTAAACAGATGTTTTTTAATATTTAATTATGATACTGATAAATTTAAAATTAAGAAAAAAATAATTTATAAATATATTTATTATTATATTTGTATATCAAAATTTGAGATTACTATTATTGTTTATGTTTAATTTTTATAAAAATTTTATTATTTAAATATTGTTACTTTAAATGATTTTTTATTTTAAATTTAAATATTAATAAATTCAAAATTTAATATTATAAAAAATTAAATTTAAATCAATGATAAAAAAATAATAATAAGTCAGATCACCAACCGAATTGAGTAAGAAAAGTCGGCAATCCCGAGTGCTACACTTGGATGGTTTTATTATTATTATTATTATTATATATATATATTTAATTTTTAGTTTAACGGTTTTGTAATTTAATGTTTGTTAATTGCAGAGTGGGAAAATACTCGGACTGCTAATACAACTGAATTTGAAAGATTTTGGGCCCACAGACAACTGAATTTCCCTCCAGTTGATCATCGGATGATAAAAAGCATCTCCCGAGGACTCCGTGCGAAGAAAGAGGGCAATTATCCCAAGTCCGGACCATCTATGGTCTCGGCCTTCAAAGAGTGGGTGTGGGCTGCAGCCCAGACGACTTTATCCTGCTTGAACCGTCGGTGAAAAGAGGCCACTTGGCAGGCAGTCCGAGCGAAAAGACCCATACCCACCAAATCCTATTTGGACCCAAGCCTTCTCAGGGTTTTCGGCAGAAAATTGTCTCGGCCTCTGGGGAATTCCAGGTCGGCGAGAGTGCGAGCAGAAAGATAACATCTGAACTTGGACCCCCCCAAAAAATAATAATAATAGAAAAAAAGAACTGGCACGTCTGGATTGGTTGGTTGTACGATCGAAAATTCCTACATTTCCAAATTTGATATTTGTTTGCTAAGCCTTTGAGGCCGAATATCAACTCCACTCACATTAGTTTCTTGACAAATATTTATAAATTCGCGCAATTTATGAATATAATACTAATTATAAAGATATATGTTTCGTAAGTTATAATTATATCTGTATTTGAATTATATATAATACCAAGTATTATAAAATAACCGTGATTTTTATGGTGTTAATATAACTGTTAAAATGTAAAATGGCATGTGGTCAACCATTGGTTATTTTTTTTTTAAGGAAAAAAAAAAGGGTGCACGTGTTCTAACTTACTCGGAAGAATTATGTCATCTTATTCACACAACTTCCAACTTACTTGGAAGAATTATGTATCCTATTATTACAGTCGTTACCTTCGCTTTAAAAGTCAGCCTGGTGGATGTGTAGTACACCACTTATAAGGTCAAAGTTCTCCCTTTTCCTTAACGGTATGAGAGTGGGATAATTACAACCCGTTACATTCTCTCACACCGAATTTATCGACGTACTCGTTGATATTTTTAGACATGCACCGAGCCGGTGAAACCGGGGTTTTTCGGTGTTCCGCGCCAAATCAAGATCCCACGGCAGGAGGGGTTGGCTCTAATACCACTCTTTCACGAGGTCATCACCTTCTTCCCAAAAGGCAGCCTGTTGGGGTGTGTTTATAAGGCCTAAGTTCCCCAGTTTCCTTAACAATATAGGAGTGAGATGACCGCGACCCGTTACATTCTCACACGCCGAATTTATCGACGTCTTGGTTAATGTTCTTGGACACGCACCGAGCCAATGAAATCGGGAGTTCTCGGCGTTCCGTGCTAAATCAAGGTCCCATGGCAGGAGAGGTAGGCTTTGATAACACTCTGTTACGAGGTCATTACCTTCTCTTTAAAAAACAGCTTGATAGAGTCTGCAATACACTCACTTATAAATCTTAAGTTTCACCTTTTCCTTTTCCTTGCCTATACTTTCTTTCGAATGGAAAACGTATCTTTCCGGGAGGCTACACAAGAGTCAATGCAACTTTCCTGGGAATAACAAGCATCCGCGCCCTCCTAATGCCAGTCTGCCACCCCATCTTTCCCATGTGAAGAGGCTAAAAGGAATGAATGGAGCATCGTCACTAGAATGCTTCTACTTCTTGGATGCCGGCTATTTTGTCCCATTCCTCTGGAGAGCCAACATCTGCCATTATCTTTTTCGGCCCCCGCCAAAGAATCTGCACATTGTGTAACACTGACGATTTGTCAATAAACGTCAAACCGTGTGTAGATCAAAACATGCGATGACCGGAAATAGCACATAAATGAATTTATACGAGTGCTATGTGTGAACTTACATTGTCAATGACCCCAAATTCTTCAGCTGTTCTAGAATGCACATAGAACGGTTGTTTCATCACATCAGCTAGAGTCTCTGCCGACTGGTGAAAAATCAAGTTATTCAATGACAAGTTCTCAAATACGGCTCCTCTGGAATTGTAGATTAAAGAAGGGTGAATATTAATGATATTTAGGCACTCCCATTACAAGTGTGCTTGGCCAAAGTTTCAATAAGAGTGTCTCTATTTTTTACCGCCCGCAAAATAATTTGACCGGTAGGAAGATATCCAGAGATACAACTAACAAGCTTGTTTATAGCGAGGCCTAGCAATAATGCTCACAAATCGGGCGTCAGGAGACGGAAAAGTATAAACAGCGCAGATCCAAGGAAGAACAAGAATTCATCTGACATCTTTTGCATGGATAAGAACATCGCTAGTAGGCATCAATCCCGAGGATGAGACACGAGGTCGTTGGATCATGGCTGAAACAAGAACATTTAGCTCCGAACAAGGATCGCATAAAAGCAGTAAAATCTGGCACCGACAAGTATCATACCTTTTGCCCGTGGCATCACAAACCCGTTTACCCTTTGTTCCTGCAGCAAGTAATAAACAAGCCTGGCCAATGGCAGCTCCAACAGTAACTATATGAATCTGCATGAACAACAATGGCCATTAAATGAAGCAATGAATGTTCACCGAAATGACATCAAAACTAGCAAGACGATGCCATATGCATTTGCTGTGGCGTCCAGCAGATAGCCGGCCTTCAATAACATCAAAGCTCTATAGGATGATAACAATTATCAAAGGTACAGATTAAAATCCATCTTGATCACAGTCCTTGGTTACTCATTAGAGCCAATTCAAGCCAATAATGGTGGAAACAAAAAACAAAAACCAAAATTTAAAAAGTAAGGCACCTTATATTTAACTGCATCACGGAATCATGAATGGCAAAACCTTTTGTCTCCATCCCGACCCGAATGGTAACTAGTTTCCAATTAAAGGACAATTCTGAGAGAAATTTAAGGAACCCCAAGTAATGCATCGTCATATGATATTCTGCATTGATAAAGACTTTCCATCATTCAAACAACCTCAACAAGTATAACATTCAAGGTTGCATTGGCCAAAATTAAGTTGATGACCTATTTTTCATCCTTTTTGGCATCTTGAGTGACTTCACTGTTTCATTTATCTGCAGATGCCAATTTCCTTATCTGAAAATGCTACCAGTACCTACGGTTGATTTCCTTGTGCTCAAATGTACGAATATTACAATTCATTCCTTTAAACCTATTAGATCTACTTTGCCATGCAACATAGCATGCATGACGATACTCACTGTCTAAATTAATATTGTGAGCACCCGGGGAAAAAGAATTGACTGCAAAACTCAAATCAGGTCAGGCACTAGAAACTAGCAAATTAACCTAACGGTAACCTTTTATAGTGTGAACGTCCAAAAAAAAAAAAAAAACGTTTTTATAGTGTGAGATTATTAATATGCACGGTATAACACTCGTTACATATTCGGGAGGAGAGACGGGGGGCAAGAGACAGAGAGAGGTACAGAGCATACTGCTTCACCATCATCCCGAGTTGTTCCTGTGGAATTTTATATAAATGTAAATTGGTTGTTTGGGATCCATCCACAGCAAGTACGTCAACTCTGCAACAACGAGCTCTGTGACAGCAGGCAACAACGGAGAGAAGCAAACGTTCTGGTGCAGTGAACAAATTTGTATAACTAAGTAGAAGGACAATTTATTAACTCCCTTTCTCTTTTTTCTTTTTATTTTTTGGGTGGAAACTTATAAACTGCATTACTTAGAATCCAAAATACCCAGAAACTCATTGCTTCGGCCTTAAATTACAAAAGTACAATGCGCGATCAATAAGATTTTCCGGAGAATGAGCAGCTAGAGAAGCGAGCTTTGAAAGAAACGGGTCCTTGGGGTTTATTGGTGGGATGGGGATTTTTAGCAGAGCACTCTGCGCTAATTGAACAGCAACTCACCTTAAGATTTCTTCTTCTTTTAGGTGACTGTGAATTGAAAGACGAATATGGCTTAGAATAGGGCATTGGCAGTACTTTCAAACAAGTAGCCATGGCCTTCCCTTTGTAGATTACAGAGCTTGAGGCTTCAGCCTTCAAGGTTCCTGTATTCGCCTGAATACTCGAAGTGGACAATTTTCCGGGTTGAACTAGGAAAGGAAGCGGCAAATCGGGTCATACTCTTAAAATGTCGTCGGAGCCAAAACGATTTCGGCATATATTGGCTGTACTGAAACTCACAATTTTTTTGCTCGACCCGTGTTTGCCAGGAGGCTGTTTGTGAGAGTCGGGACCCAATTTCCCAACAATGATCACCGTATCAGTTAACACTGATACTTGTGGCCCATCCACTAATCTTACCCTACTCGAAAATCTGAAAAAATCAATAACATGAAACTCTGACTACTCGAAATCAGGATAACTTACAAAACTCGAACCCAAAACAACTCTCAATCTAATCTATCCAAAATATGATTGACTCAAGCTCGAAACTTGATGGCCTTTAGACCAAACACGAAATTCGGCACACTAATGACCTGAAATCTGAAACTGACTTCACTTGAATCTGACCCAATCCATCAAATTTTGCCATCTTAGAAAGTTGGAAAAAGTCGATAAAGACAGGGTACTTTGGTGAGCCTGGCCATTCCGGACGTCAGGATTTTGGTTCTGACTACATTAATAAATGGGTTCGTTTTGTGAGGCGCTCCGGGCAATGGCAAATTATTACATTCTCATCATGTAATCTGCTTATCTAGCAATCCCATGCAGAATACCATAACTACCATGCCTTTAATAGAAGTGCCAGGCTCCCTGCTCTGACATAAACAGTAGAAGTATCTGTGCTTCATCAGACGTTAATTTTGAGGGGATGCATTAAACACAAACAGACATAGAGATAAAATGAAATTGCAAATAAGAAACTGTTGGATGCATCAGGTATTAAACCAAGAAACAGGGAAACTCGGGTGTGTTTTTCAACAGGTCAAAACAACTAACAAGAACAGGAACAAGCTCAATTAAGTTTCACAGACTATTCCAGTTAACCATATAATCCACTGCATGCAAACATTTACTTCCTGAATAAGCACACACATGTAGAGAGTTGTCATATAAGAACCACCCGCAGTTCACACTCCCAACAATAGCACAATAGGGTTCTCAGTCAGTTAGAGACCAGCGGGACTGTTTCAGAGGTCCCATTGCTGAACACCTTGGCGATCCTCTCAGTAGGAACCAAAGGCAGATAGGAGGAGACCCTGTATCCCTTTTCAGCAGTGTGGAGTACCGTTTGGTTGTACTTCTCAGAGCAAAAGGCTGCAGTTGGCACAACCACCTGTGCTACTTGTGGGAAGAGCGGGAGCTGATTGAGCTTGCGCCATGCAGAGGCCGCACATTGCTCTGCTTTGGGCTCGTACCTGGTGTAAAGATCTATTGCCTTGGGCTCATATACATTGTAAACATTTTTTGCAAGTTCAGAGGCACTTTCCTTCACTCCAGTGCGCTGAACTTCAGAAGCCACAGATCGTGCCACCACAGGGGCTTTTTGAGCCACTGAAAAGGCTTGGGCCGATACCTGCTTGACAACTGGTGGCACACGGCGATCCAGTTCATTGACAGATTCATCGACCTGCAACCAACCGACAGAAATTGGCAAACCCAAGTCTACTCATCCGACAAGCATGATCGTGTGCACTTAGAATCTCAAACCCAAGAAGAAAACAAAAATTAGAACCACCAATATCTTGAATACAGTTTTGGCTCATAAATTTCATGTATACCTCAGAAAAAATCCTCGGAGAAAAGGCCCAGCACGGAAGTAGCATGTTAATTTTTCATATTTTAAAGGCAAAACAAAAGCCTAGATGAGACCGAAAAACCATCAATTTTACAATCCTCACGCCAGTTATAGAGCAACATAGATGGTGCCCAAATATTCACGTTGGCTATCAATCTATCATCACAAAAGCAGAATTCAGAAGATGAAAAGAAATCACCAATTAAAAAAAAAAAAAAAAACTCTGCAATTATTATGTCCATTTCATCAAACCTTTTTTCATGACATAACGAAGATGACCAGAACTATGACCAACGCAAGACCTCAATTATATTGGACCAACTTTCACATCAATCTCCTAAAATGAAACATAATTCCGACAAACATGTTCCGCATCAAACAGACAAGCCCCTACTTATGACAATTTCATTCACCAGAGATTAAAATACTATAAAAATAAAACGTCATTACACCTAGATTTGAGAAAGAAAGGACCAAAAAAACAAGAAAAACAAACAAAAAAGAATCCCAATTAATCAAACATCCATTTTTCACTTTTAATGACAATAACCAAATAATTATAACCGTAAACCAAAACCAAAACCAAAGCCATAAGTTAAAAAAAAAAAAAAAAAGTTCAATTGGGGGGGGGGGCCATAAAAAATTGAAGCAGGGCTTTTACCTTGCGATCAACGAACTTGAGGAGCTCAATTGGGACATCATGGAACTTGTCATAGACAGGACCAACAACGGTCTTAACCGTACCCTCGACGGTCTCAACGCCGGGCTTCAACGGACCGGACTTCTCCTTGGCGTACAGGTAGAGGTTCGCGAATGTCACCGCCGCGTGTATAGCCGCCACTTGCACAAACTCCAAGTACTTCAGCCTCTTTTCTTCCTCCTTAGTCTTCCCAAATCAGAACACAAAGACATCAACCTCAATTCTCACAAATTAAATTGAAATAATAATTAATAATTAAAAAAAAAAACTCAAGACAAAAGCAAGAATCAAAAGAAGCATACCATCTGTTCTTGTTCTTGTTGCGTATTGACGTCAGCTTCGGCCATGATTTTTGAGAATTAAGAAGAAAAAGTTTAATCTTCGCTGGGAAAATATGATGGTTTTGCAACGATGGAAACGGCCGTGTCTTTTATACGAGAAGAAAGAGACACGGATCTCGGTGTGAACAGTTGGCTTTTCCGTGTTTAGGACACGGCGGTTTCCGACGTGGCGGCGTGTGATTGGAACATACTCGGTGTCAAGAAGACGTTGAATCTTCGAGGCTAAGTCTGGCTTGCGTCGAAATCTGTCAATAGACGCAGAGCCGTCGAAGCGGAGCGTGGATTGCACCGTCACACGTGCCGATTAAATTGGTTCTAGAATTTACATTTATTTTCCTTTTTCAAGTTTATATATATATATATATTACATCACAATACATGACATTAAAAGTTCAATAAAAAAAAATACATCGAATCTTAATATTGTAATATTAACGTAAATTTATGACATTATAAAAAATATATTAAATTACTAATTACATTATCATTATAAAAAATAATTTTTTTTTTTTACATTTAGTGCATTAAATTTAGAAGTTAACGAATCTTTGAGACAAACACAAATAAATGACATAATTATAATCATATATGGATTATATATTATTCAAGAAAAAAAAGTAATTGTAATTATAAAAAATAATAAAAAACATCCAATAATCACAAGACTTTTTTTTTTTTTTTCATGAGCCTTACTCCCGTGTGACATAGAAGCTAGAGTTATTCGACATGGAAGCTTTATATACGATGATATGACTGAAGTTGATATTGATTAGAAAAGTATTTGAATTAAAATATTAGTCAATTTTTTAAATGTTAAATGAATTAATATTTAAGAAATTTTAAGTCCATATAGAGATGTTAATTATCAATTAATATGCCTAAATTCTTTAAATATTACATTTTGATCTATTTATTATTAATCAAAACATAAATTGTTTTTTCTTTTTCTTCTCTTCACACGGGATGCAGAACGATCAAATGAATGAAAGCTATTTGTTAATGTGTATACATGCAATTTACCGCTCTAATTAAAAAGTTTTGCGAGGCAACTTGGGTGCAAATGACGAAGATTCTTTTAAGATTGGGGAGTCTCCTCCGCCAGCTTTTGCGAGCTGATACAGTAGGCTTGGGACCTCCCTTGCGGTGGCTAATGGTTCTCCTTGCCGTTTACGTTTTTGCACTTCTTTTCTTTGCTGTCTTTCACTTTTGTCATTAAAATAATGCCCGAACCTGGTTTCGTTCATATGGGCAATAGGCCAAGGCAGACGGTAATTTTCTAGCACTTCCTGTGTTCTAAACCTCCGGTGTTGCGATTGGGCCGATAACACACAGAACATTGAGGTCGAAACAGCCGAAAGAGATATCTTGTTGGTTTTTATCAACGTAGAATTTTGGTCTTTTAAATTGTATTTAAATATAATTTTTGTTGTTTATATTAATACTATAAAATTATATAAATTATTCGTTAAACTTTATCTATCGAACAAGTTTTAATTGAACAAAAACTTGCCTCGGCTTGTTTAGAGCCATTCTTGCAATATGGAAGATATCATTCTTTAGAGCGTAAAAGAAAGATCTTAAGAGGGTAAGTACCCTTTTGAATAAATTCCGTGCTTTGGCAAAGAGGACCAGATTTTTGGCCTTTTGATTTGACTGTGCCGAATGTTAGAAATGGACCCATCGTTAACGAGTAACAACGAACGTGACACCAAGAGAAATGAAAGTCTGGAAATTAATATCTTATGGTGCCAAATTTTATCCCTCTCAAAATTAAAGTCATGGCATTGAATGATTCAATCGTGCACTTCCACGTGAATGACATTTATTCCGAGAATTCAATAATGGGTAGAGCGGGGGGGGGGGGATTTAATTGTTAGCAACGCTAGTTGTGATTTCGAGTTGATGCAGAAGTCATTTCCAAAGGGTCTAAGCACTATGTGCAGTTGTATTCATCTACGGACTTTGACTTTCTTTTCTTTTTCTTTTATCTATATTTATCTTCCTAGATAAAAATTTAGCTTCGGTAATTGTCAATTAAATCAGGTCTAATCAACCCAATTAAACCATTCATAAACCGACGGAAATGAATTAGGATATTAACTTGATCTACCCGATAAAGTTGTTAATACATTGAAGCGATCCTTTGAAGTTTTTCAAGTTCTTCTTTCCAAGTACCAAGTCAATAAATAAAGAAATGACAGAGTTATTCACATTTTATTTCAAGTTTAGGTGATCAACAATTGCAACCACTTCATTTTATTCCGATTCCAAACTTCCATGCCCTTTTTATCCTCGGCCTCCCCCCGGAGGGAGGGGGGTGGGAGCAGAGAGAGAAGGAAAAGGAAAAGACTCGACGGTGATCAAACCATAGTTTACAGCGCCTAAATGAAGGAGGATTAGAAGATGGGAGATGAAAGAGAGGTTGCCAGAGAGAGGAATGAAAAGGAAGACAGATACTTCAAAATCCAATTTGCATAGCCAAGCGGAAAACTTCTAGAGCCTAAGGATGGATAACAAGAAGAGAGATAAATTCTTTTAGAACCAAATCAACGCAAAGAATAAATTGGAAGGAAGTCCTGGAATGAAATGAAGGAATGAATGCCTCGTCGTTCCTTTGCAACAACCAAAAGCCAAGCCAAGAAGGTAAAGAAAGAGGGTTGGGGGGAGGGGATTATTTGCATACGACTCACAATTCTACAAGGCAATCTGGGTAATTGGTTCACCCGCATGGACACACGTGCCCAGATTTAGAACCAATCTAAGCTAAAGTACAGGCCTTTACTCATTGATCCGATATGCATAAAGAACAGAACTTTAGAAATGAAAAAGAATAGGAATGATAATCTTTTACAGAGATGTCCAAAGGTCATTGTAACAGTAGTATGCTCGTGAATAACACCGAAGACCCATCACCACTGACCTTTTTCCCTCGATTTTTTCTCTCCTTGGGCCAAGTGTGACAATCGAACCCATCTCAGGGGAAATTTTTATCAACTCCTGCACCTTGTAATGGCACTGCAGCCGCGGGTATAGGGATTGGCCTGGGCTCCCACCCGGCAATTGTAATACGAGGCACCCCTCCTAGAGCAAGGCACGGTGTCCCTCTGCAGCGCACCGTAGCTGATGTACTTGGTGGTGGCTAAAATGCGCCTGCTGATCTCTGAGTCCAGCTCAAACTCCCCCTCCCCTTCAGCAGCCAAGCACTCTGCTATGGACCCTCTGCAGGATGAGGACGATGACAGTGATCTGGTGGCTATCCACCCCAGGCGGTGCTCGAGGTCCCCGCTTGCTTGAACGGTAGATGGTGCGCCCATCAAGATCAAAATAGCACAGATCCATAAACCAATAGTACTGAACAAGTTGGCCATTCTTTGATTTCAATGGAGCTTTTCCTGCCAAGAGCTGTGTTATTTCTCGGTTTCTCGAAAAACAAAAGAAAATTGGCTTCTTGATGTCTTGATTTCTTCAATAAAGTTTCCCCCTTTCCTGGTTTCCTATGGGAGGTTCTCTCCCCTCCCTCTCTTTTTCTTCAGGGCATATGGCGATGACTCTGAGGTTGTGTTGGTGTGCCTAGGCTTCTTTACTCTCTCTCCCCCACACTCCATAAAAGATACGGAAGGGCTAGTTGGGAACTTAAAATACACAGCTGCTCAATGATAGGCTTTAAAGAAGCTTACAATTACCAACGCCCCACCTTTTCTTTTCCTTTTTTTTTTTTTTTTTGGTACAACCAAAGTGCCAACGTTGTTGTTTGAACCAATCTTTGAAATTGAGTTCCGGAGGACCGCAAGGTATAAAGATTGGAACATTGGTTTGGCAAGAAAAAGTAAAAGATATTCCTTAAAACTAGCCAAAACAAATATAAAGAGACGCCCAAGAATAATTCTATTCGTCATAAACAGCCTGTAATGTGACTTTTGTTTTTTTTAATTTAGTTATTATATTGTGGATTACAGAATGTTTATGAGATTATAGCTTCAATTGGGGCAGTTTGACCAAATAAATGAGAAACCTAACTGCATAGGACCGGCCATTCACATCACATCACATCACATCACTAAGAAGTTCACTTCCACAAGGAAAGATATGATGTATCCCCCAATTTTCTTCGGCTTACGATATACCGTGTTCATTTTTATGCCCCAGAATTATTCATGGTGCGTAACCACGACTCGGTGGGGGTTTGGGGGAGAGGTCCTCCGTCTCATCCTTCAAAAACAAAGGAATTATGGTGCTTGACATTTTGATGCTTTAATGATATATTTGGCTCAGTTCCCTATCGAATATTAGCTACTAACCAGACTATCCCAAAAAAAAATTATACATGCTTGGTTTTGGTGAATAAATTAATGGATTTGATAAAAGTGATGCTAAATGCATAATTATTCGGTAATTCATTTGGTCAAATAATTCTTTTTTTTTTTAATTTTTTGGTTTGGGAGGAGGTTCAAAAACATTGAGTCTAGGCAGGAGAAAATGGCCTTTAAGAAAGGGAGAAGCCAAAATGCCCAACTTTACCACTACTAGGCTTGAAAAGGAAATGCGCAAAAATTGTCAATGCCAACTTGGTAAATAAAATGAATAAGAAGGATAAATTGAGGAAGCCCGTTTCTGGGGTTGCATTGCAAGTACAACTCGACAGTTTGTCTTGTTCTTCCCCCTCTCTTTCTCTTCTTGAGTTGGTAGTACGAAGGAGACAAAGAGCAAATTAAAAAAAAAGACCAAAAAAAAAAAAAACAAAAAAAAGGAAAGACGGCATCTAATTCTAACGGGGTTTTTCTTGCTCTTATTCTAATGTCTATATTCGAGAAGTTCCTGACCGAGACACGTTCCTTGTCTGTCACAATTCATTTATCCTTCCTTGTCCAGCGCCGGCGGCATGCATTGCCGTTGATTAGCTTCCAATATATGATTTGACCAAAAAAAAAAAAAAGAAAAGGCACAAATAAGGACTCTAGAGAAGAAAGAAAGAAAATAAAGGGGAATAAAACAAAAATTTTCCTCGTTTGACCGAAGGAGAAAAGATAAAAACAATATTTTAAAAAAAAACCCCTTTTGCTAATTTCCATTTTTCTTATTGTTCTCTACAAAAAAAAAAAAAATTTCCCTCGTCGGCCAGCCAAAGGAAGCGCGAGAGAGCAAAAATTGAGATGGACCACGGCTAGAAATTAGAAAAAAAAAAAAAAAATCTCCCTCGTAAAACACACCAACCCCGAGCGAAAAAAGTTAATCACTAATCTAAATCTAAATAGAGGCTGGATATGCTCGAAATTGCTTCAAACTCTCTAAAAAGAGGGAGACCCATCCCACCTTTTTATATAAAATTGTTCGCAATATCAGCTCGAGCCAACTTTTTTTTTTTTTTAAATAAATTATTTGGGTCAAAGAGCCAACTATTCTTTCCTTTTTTTTTTTTTTCTTTTCTTTCTCTAAATAAGAACTCCACCGAACCAACACGAAGCCGAGGAGACGACCGGCATGTGAGCCGCTGGAAATTGGGGCCCAGCAACAGATCGCCGGGACACTGCTTGCGCGTCCCGCTAACCTACTAAGAGAACTAGGTCAGCCGTCCCTTTCCTACGCAATTTCCTTTGTTTGGGCATATTATATAAAAAAAAAAAAATCGTAAAATTGCTGATTATAAATAATTTTTATATTATGTTTATATTTTAAATATAATATAAAATATTTTCATATAATACACAAATTAATTATACTGATTTAAATTAACTTAATGGGACCTATTAAAAATAAAATGAATATAAAAATAATGATTAGATATAATTATTAAAATAATATAAATATAATAATAATAATAATAATATATGTATTCGTTATTTTGGTATCCGCATACTTGCTGCCTAAAAATTAAACATTGCGTAGACCTTCTTGATGACCTTAAATTCCTCTAAGCACAACACAAGATATAAATTATAATATAGCGTAGTGTAACGGGTTGCGGTCATCTCACTCTCATATCGTTAAGGAAAAAGAGGAACTTGGGCCTTATAAATGGGTGTATTGCACATCCCAACAGGCTGCTTTTTGGGGAGAAGATAATAATCCCGTGACAGAGTGGTATCAGAGCCTATCCTTCTTGCCATGGGACATTGACTTGGCGCGGAATGCCGAGAACCCCTGATTTCACCGAGGGACATTGACTTGGCGCAGAATGCCGAGAACTCCCGATTATATCGGCTCGGTGCGTGTCTAAGAACATCGACGAGGACATCAATAAATTTGGTGTGGGAGATTTGGTGTGGGAGAATGTAACAGTTGCGGTCATCCCACTTTCATATCATCAAGGAAAATGAGGAACTTAGGTCTTATAAATGGGTGTACTGCATACCCCAATAAACTGTTTTTTGGAGAGAAGGTAATGACCCGCAAGGCTTTTCTTATTTGCTCGAAAGTCTGCTATGCACGACGAAATAAGATTTTTATGTTCACCCGTGCCAATAATTTCGTAGTGGAGAAGTCTGATGACATCCTGGCATGCAAGCAAAGCTCGGGATACTCAAAAAAAAAAGAAAAAAAAAAGAAGAAGTTGATGGGCCCAAGAGGTAGACTTCGAAGACACTACAATTAATAATCTCAAATGACCCAACTCATCTTAGGTATAGTTTTATGGTAGAGCTCAAATTCTGCCCTGCTTCTTCTTACGGGGCACGAGTTGTCTGGCACACAACTCTCCATAGTAATAGCCGAAGATCGAATTGTCTTTGTTTTTTTTTTTGTTTTTTCGGGTGTAACTGAAGACGAAATTGTCAAGATTAGACTGTCAGGCTACCGATTTACCTTTGCATTCTAATAAAATAAAATAGAATAAAGTTTTTTTTTTATAAAAGTTTTTTTTTTAATTTTATTTTAAGGGTAAAACGTCGACATTTCACGGCGGTAGAATCTATGGTCAGGGTTTTGTGCCGCCGTCTATATAAAAACCCGCGCTCATTGGAGACTTCCCTCCACCTTAGGCACCAGCCAGCCTTCCCGCGCGCAGTCACGGTCTCTTTTCTCTCTTTCCGGTAGCGCCTTTATATTTTTTCTTGGCTCTCATTTCATTCGCAAATTTCAGTGTCGTTTTAAGTCTTGAAATTGCATAAAATTGACGGATAATAGAAAATTCTGAACCGACCGCCTAGATTTTGAGCTTTTTAAATGATGGGCCTTTGTAGAATCGGGCAGGTGATTTGAGCTGGCTAGAGGTGATTGTTTGTTGGGGTGTTTTCAATCAGCCAGCCGGCCAAGATGCAGAACGAGGAGGGTCAAAATATGGATCTTCACATCCCCAGGAAATGGTATGGTTGCTCGCTGCTGCTTCTTTGTTTTTTATTTTTTTTTTGTTTGTATTGGTAGCTTCGTTTTTCATTGTTAGAAGGAAAGCTTAGTTAAATTTTTTGTTGTGAAATTGCAGCTCTGCCACAAACAGGCTCATCACCGCGAAGGATCACGCGTCTGTCCAGATCAACATTGGTCATTTGGACTACAATGGCCACTACACTGGCCAATTCACCACTTTTGCTCTCTGTGGTTTTATCCGTGCCCAGGTGCCAGTTTCTGCCAACATTTTCTGCCTGGAATGTTAATTAGTTAAGTACCGTCTGTAATATACTGACATGCGGTTCCTGGATTATTGGGTAGCTCTCAATATTTTTTTGTCCGGGATCAATGTTGTTTTTCAAGGTTATGGATGCAAATGCTAAGGAAGAGTGCCTTCTTTATACATTTTACGAGGTTTAGAAGCTATTAAAGTTTCAATGTGATAGTTTGAGTTATCACTTTCGTTTTATTGTGGTATTCAAATAGGTCTTCTAGTTTTGTTAGGATATGCATGCATGGCAAGGGCTTCTTGAATTATGGTTTGTTGTGGAAAAGATTGGAAAATGCAGGTGTAAGACATCTGCTACTCGGACGCTGGCATTAAATGCAAGATACATTTTGGGGTAAAGGGTGGGGAGTATTAGCTAATATGCAACTTTTGTGTCACTAGAGATTGTTAAATTGAGAAAATCTCTTATGAGCTTCTTTAGTTCATGTTGTTATATGATGTATTTCTTGTTGCTTGAAGCTTAATTTTGCTCTAAATGATAAATAGTTATGTCTGCATTCTATATGCATTTATGGCAGATGAGGGCTTAAAATGCGAGAAAAGAGGGGCTTTAGATAGATTTTGTCTAGTTATGTTGAATGCTTTTATTTATTTTATTTTATTTTTTTTGCATTAAAGGAACCTGCTACTAGTCTTTCTCTATCTTTGTTAACTATGTCACATTTTGATTTTATGTGATTCGATTAATTTCTTTACAGGTGTCACATTGTTGTATCTATGATCCTTTTGATTGCTTTCTGCTTAACTCCTACGGTACTAATTTGATATTGCTGATTCAACGTTTCAGGGTGATGCTGATAGCGCACTTGATAGGCTCTGGCAAAAGAAGAAAACTGAACTGCGCCAGCAATAAACTGTGGTGACCATGCTATGCCTTTTTTATAGTACTTAAGTAAATCGAGAGAGATTGTGTCACAATGACTCACTGTTTCTTTAACTCTGTGGACTCAGCTCAAATTGTGAACAACTTTATATGTAGCATCAGATTGATTTTATGTTGGTCTAAATTAATTGCATGGTTTTCTTTTATATTGTGTTTCAAGTTTGGATGTTGGTGCATTTGAACTTAAAATCTGTTGCCTGCAGTTCCTTATGGGCTACTTCTTTGCTTGTGTTGGGCCAAATGTGTTTAACGCTGGCTGCATTGTTGGTATTTGGGGTGGCATTAATGGGTAAGGCCATGGATTATATATCTTTACCTTGCCAATAGCATAGCCTAGGTGTTAACTGGCTCCTTGAAACTATTGTTTCACACCTTTTCTGTGTGCTGTATGTTCTCTACAGGTTGGAGCTTCCGATGTGTTCGTTCATTACAGACTTCTGTTATAAACACCTCTGGTTTAGAGCCTTCTTTTCTGGTTCCATGGTCAAGGAGGATTGGTAAGGTAACCAGCTTTTGATTCCATTTGTGAATTGTAACTCTCTTAGATGTATGATGCACTAGGAATTTTTTTGATATGATGCTGATTTATTCGAGACACTAACAATGAAAACAAGTGTCCCAAAAGCTAATTTATACCATGAACTAAGAAGGCAAAATTCTTAGTTTTGATGTTTTACAAGGTCTTGGCAACTGGTAAGCCCAAAAGGCTGCTAAGAACATTGCTGTTCCAAACCGAGCAGAACTCTGGTTAACTCAGCACACTGGCCTGGCCTAACTTGGTTGTAGGACATGATTGGAGTAAACGCGTGCATGTCACCAACCCAATTCATGTTTACTAAGGCGCGAGTCTATTTAGTTCTTCACTTGCAAACCATTGAATCCTATTAGGGTCCATCGGCTCTTCTTTTTTTTAGTGTGTTACTGGAGTATTGAGGTTATAAAGTTTTTGACAGTTCGGCGGTCATTTGAAGGACCAAAGCTCCTTCAAATTTTTGGAGTTCCCAATAAGAGGTTGGAAGGAGTCGATAACTGTTGCCCTTGTGCTTATGCATTTCAGTCAATAACTATTTCTTGGTTGCTTCTCTTTAATTGATGAATCTATAGCGTTTTCTTGATGTTTTTCATTTTAGCAAGTACCTTGGACTCAGTTCAACTTTTGATAATGTTCCCCGGGGATGAGATTAGCATATGATATTCAATGCGGTTACAGAAATTAAGGTAACTAAGGGCCAAGAACAACTGAATTTTAGACCTTTTCTGTTCGAGCATCTGGCTCAAGGCAAGTTGTTTGTAGTGTTCAAGAGGATCAAACTCCCTGTGTAAGGGGCAGCTAATTTTCAATGCCGGGCTAGAGTATAGTAATTCGTTTGCATATGTGTATTTTCTCGTACAACCATAAAATTAAGTAGCTAGCTTTCCTAAGCCAATAGTGAATCTCTAATTATTCAAAGTGGGTAAATATGCTTGCATCATTGTGTCAACATAGTTAATTGTGACTCCACCGACTATAATCGTTGCATCCAGTTTATAACAGCGATTCTCACCAAAATCTTTTCTTGGGCACACCACTTACCTGTCTGCTTATGCGCATGTTACATTAGAAGTGCCCTCAATACATGAAGTCCTCAATACATGAAGTTTCCATTGCAATTTCGTGATTTGAATGCCTTGGCATTGAGTTAGGGGCTCATGCATCGAAGGCGTGTACAAAAGGGCAGGACCCTCTGTGTTTAGTGCTTGACCCCAAGACAATGGAATTGATTGAAGGAATCAGGTTCTTGGTAAATGGAAATTACTCAGAAAATGATGGACAGGAATATGCAAACGACAATGGATGCCATGTTTGATTGACTAAACACAAATGTGAAGTGTACACTTTGTCTTTAGATTTAGATTCTCTCGTAATTTTTTGTCATCCATAGCAATGGTCGAGAGATCTAGTAATAGTATTGCCAATATGCCACGCATTCATGCTGTTCCCTCTAAGCTGCGTAGAATCTTCTAATAATAGTCGTGACCTACGCGAAAAGATATAATGACATGATTGCCCATTAAAAACGACGATTTTCTTCAAATGGATGCCTCAATCGAGAACAAGAATAAAACAGTCAGATTCTCTTTTTGATATCAAAGCCTGGAATGTGAAATGGCTTTCAAGTGACCAAGAGAATAAAACCCCAAAGAGAGCTTTCTAGAAGTATAGCCGATAAAGAATTCTCGTGCCAATTTTGTATGACCCATTCAAATCCTGGTTTCTAATTTACAATTTCTAATTGCCTGAACTACGTTGATTCATCCATCAGCCCACTGACTTAGTGCATGATTTGAGACTGTCTAGCAGGAGAGGTGGTCGTTGGGGATACGATTCCAGATGGGGTTGGCCGAGCGGGGCCACTTTGATGAAAAAGCAAGAAATTGGCCCAGGATACTCTAGTTGAAGTCAAACAGACTACAGACTCTCATACTAGCATCATGTTCTGTTCTGACTCCCACGAAGGTGCATTATGCATGTTTATTTTTCTTTCATGGATCCCCGATTCCGGTTGAGAAAGAAGGGAAGAGAGCTCCAATAGAAGGGAAAAGCCACATGCAAAGGTACAAATGGTGCTTTTTTCAATCTTTTCTTTACCTGTATCTCCTGGAAAAAAAGAAAAGAAAAACAAGGATAGAGAGAGAATAAAATTATACCACAAAAACGAAAACTTTGCTTCACTTCGAAAGTGGAAGAATAAAAGGGACGAACAGAAAACTCTGTTAACGAAACAGTCCCACGTCGCACACTCCGAAGATAATTTTAATGAAAAAAGAGATCACTTTAAAATGAAAGTACAGATTGCCAGTGCCCCCCCTGAGGTCTAGTTCAAAGACATGCTTAGAAAACAAAGCGGAGGGTTTTCTTTGTAGAACCTTGATTGAATTAGAATTTCACGGCCTTCGACGTGAATATGCATCAACAGAAAATGAAATGAAAAGTTTCCCGTTAAACAAAAATCTACTTTTTTTTTTTTGAAAAGATTTTCAGAAAAAATTTGTGTTCAATAAAAGAAGTCCGATTATTTTCATTTAACCTCCATCAATCCACGGTCAAAATTATCGCTGCACATCAGGAGGGTGTTGGAAAGATTCCGAGGGTCCTACAAACATGTAAGCACAGCTACCGGAAGAAAAATCACAGAGCACTAAATTTGTGAGGCGATAAAAAGTCATAAACAGTTGTCGAGTTGGATTGTTATACACTTTTCTGATGGCTGAGGCTGCTGCCTCTTCCTTATATTTTCAGCCACTACCATGTGTTTATCACCCAAATGACCGATGCTGGCACTTCATTCCGAAAAAATAAAATAAAATCTGTATTTCTATGGCAACATCTCGGACATGTTCGTTGGTCACCATCCATCCAATCAGCCGAAGTGCCAAATCTACTGTGCACGTACAGATTGAGCAGGAGAGAGCGACAGAGGGGGGGGGGCAGTAACAACTAACTAAGCATGCCCATGCTTCAGCTTCAACCTTTTAATTTAAACTAACCTTAAAAGAGTAGAAAGTAAAAGCTACAAAGCAAAGTCTAATAGACTCTTATTCTGTCCTGAATGCCTGTGGACCTGTACAAGAAGTACAACAATACCCACAGTTAATTTGTCACATAAGCGAGCAGGCATTAGGATTTTCATCGCTGAGAAGCTCAAATGAATCGCATGACTGTGATGGATTGGAATCCAAATCGGTCGGTGGAAGTTCACTCGTGGGCCCCGGGTGCATATAGGCGTATGAATATGGTGGGGCACAGTGTGAGGCACCGAAACTTGTGCCGGGGTGTGCTGTATGGTAACTTACGGCATAAGCTGGAGGGGTATGGCAATGTGGTGGTGGGTAGCGTGGAGGACTGTGATTGGCGGGATGCATGACTTGACTTTGACCTTGAACGTGGACAACACGTTCACTTGTCGATCCAGTGCCTGCAGGTGCGTTACCAGAATGTTCACCCTCGCCAACATTTCCGTTATTCCCATTGTGCCCTTTCTTTTTCTTCTTTTTGGCCCCACTCCCACTGCCGCCACCACCACCACCACCACCACCACTCTTTTCAGAACCACCATCATTTTCACAGCCACCAGTGTTGTAAGTCGCCGGCGGCTGGTAACCGGCAGGTAAGATCACAGTTTGCTTGACGTTGGTCTTTACCTCCTTTCCTTGCCCACCCCATTTCACGGTTGCACCGCTTTCGCTGGCTTTGCAAACATTACCATCACCAAAATAAACGGTGGCTTCATTGGTGGTGCCGCCTCCGTCTTCACCGGCTCTAGAAGGGTCTTGAAGAACTTGTGGTACCTCTACTCTCAACGTTTGTTTCTCTTTTTCACCGCCATCTCCACCGATTTCATGGTCTTCGTTTTTATCGGTCGCTTTCTTCTTGTTTTTCCCTTTGGCCTTCTTCTTGCCCTTGCTCTGGCCGATAGCGTTTTGATCAGGCCATAGCTCCGCATGCTTCCCTGCCTTCACCAGTGTCTTGATCAAAGTCTCTGCGTCTACATTTCCTAGCACAGTGACCTTTTGTTGTTTCAACTCAACGTCCGTGGTGTAAACGCCTGCAAGCAATGAACAAAATTGTGGAATAATACAGAGAATTCTCAATGGTTCTGAAGAAAGACTGAACCGTACGTGAAGATGAAGAAGACCCAGAAGATAAGAAAGAATCAATCTTTAAATACTTCAGCTATTATATAACGGGAAACGAGAGGCCCAGAAGAGAAAATTGAGGGAATCTTGAAATTTCTCCAGAAACAGCACAACCCACAATGACAACAGAATTAATCAAAGAGTTCGTCTGTTTTAGTGGGTACCTTCGATGTTATTGAGGATCTTCTTCACTTTCCTCTTGCAGCCTTCGCAGTGAACGGAAACTTTCAAGACCCATCTCTGAGAAAAAGAGAAATTGAACTCAAGAACATGTTGCGAATCAAGCTGTCCAGACATATGAAGCTCTCGTGGAGACCATGTTTTACCTTGTACTTAAGAGGCGGTTCTGTGTTCTCTTCTACTGCTTCTTCTTTTACTTCTGCAAGATTTGCTTCTGTTTTGAACTCGACTACTCTTGCCTCAGTTGCCATTGGTACTGGACTTGTGTGGGTGAGCTATGTGCTTGTGTTTTGCTTAGAGAAAGGAAGTAAACAGAGCAGTCAGCAGTCGAGGGGACACGATAACCAATCAAATTGCCTCTTCGGATCGGTACTTGGTGGGGAGGCAGCAGTGAAATTGCCGGTTGCCAATATAAATTTTCTGGTTACTTTCAAATCTAATCTAAAACGACTTTTCTTTGAACTTTTTTTTTTTATATATATTCAATGGACTCCTGTCAATTTAGCATTTGTGCCTTTTTTTCTCTTTTGGAGTTCTGCAAAGATGTTTTATATGGCGTATTATTGTAAGCAAGACGTCTAAGAGAGGCATCAAACACGGGTTGGTGGTGGCTAAGCACCATGCCGCAGGGCAGTGAAAACGTGATATTGTTTAGGATAAATTTGGTACTTTAAAATATTATTAAAAGGGATTGTATGTATATTTTAATAATATTTTAGTATTTAAAAATTTAAAATTTTATTTTTAAAATTAAAATTTCTAATTATTAAAAACAGGCGTAAGATTTATAAATATATATATATATATATTTTTTTATTATATTGTTTAGGATTTAATAGATTTTTTAATAAAATTGAAAAAAAAAATTGTACTTTCATATCACATAATAAATTTAAGTTTTTAGACTAATTAAAAGAACATATTTTATGGATCTAATAAAAGCTAACCGTTTTCAAAATTATGTGTATATAAAATGTACATTTAACCCTACCAAATACTTTAAAAAAAAAATAAATAAACTTATTACTTTACTTGAAATGAACCGGCCTCTTTGTCATTAGATCGTGGCGAAGATTTTATATCTTAAGAGCCAAGGATAGCCGTTGATGTAAGAAAAGAACTCAAACGAGATAGGTTCAGATGCTGCAATTGCCTAAAGGCTTAACGAGGAAGGGGCTTTGAGAGCATTTGTTTAGTTATCTGCTTATCCTAATTTTAGTTTAGTCTGCAATTGTCTAAGATATGAAAGTTTACATATCAATTACTGTTTAGTCTGCAATTACTTATAATTTACCAAAAACTAATACATATCAATTAACAAGATGCTGTATAAATTGAGCCTGAAGGTTAGCATAATTGAAAGAGTACTTTGTTTTTTTTTTTTTTTTAAATCCTTTTGTAATGAAGGTCTGAATCAGGGCATTAGTGTAATGGGGTGATTTTTATTTTTATTTTTTTTGATAATTATATAGTCTTAACTTAAATGGCCCGTTTTTAATCAAACAAGAATATTAGGTTTAGTACGATATTATCCGGGGCTTCGAGGTGAAGGTTCGATTAAAATTAATATATATATATATATATATATATAAAACTTCGAGATGAAGGTTGTCTCTCTTTTTCTTTGTTTCTATGAAAATTTTCCTGAGGCTACGCAACTTATGCAATAAGAATTTTCATTTTCCATTGATAATAAAGCTAACCCTCGTATTAATTCCGAGACAGCGCCCCAAATTTATAGCCCCCCATAGCAGCTGAACTGGCTCGTAAAGAGCGAACAAATTTACTAGATCCAACTCTTTAAAAATCTATAGCGCATCTGGTGTAGTGGTATCATAGTACCCTCCCACGGTACTGACCGGGGTTCGATTCCCCGGATGCGCAACTTGTCTTGTACGCTCTTTTACCCTTTTATTTTATTATCTGAAATTTGAGGAGGGTCGTCATGTCAAGCTCAATTTCTTGACTCATCGGAGGATCAATCAACATGTTCTACGTTATTCCAATATAAAAATGCTTGATATAAATTACACCCACAAAAAAAAAATAAATAAATAAAAAATTTACAAATCTTAATTTATGTTTTATGAGATCCTGCGCACAAAAATAGATTTAATTTTAGAGAACACATAGTCTAATATTGGATACATAATTTTTTATTTTTTATTTTTTTACATCAGTTTCAAACTTTTGAAATTGAGAACACACAGATAACGGTAAGATGACTCAGAACAAACTCCAAAGAAAGAAATAGGATATTATTAACACTACAAAAAAACAAAAACAAAAACAAACAATTCGAGTTAATGTGAAATTCTGTTATTTGGACTAGTGGGCAAACGCTAATTCAATTTGTTTGTCTATGGGATAAACGAGGTCAGCGTCATCTCAACCCCTCTCTCAGTTCATGGGCGTGGCACGTTTAATGGCTTATCAACCGCGAAGGAAGGAAGGAAGGAAGGAACTCCATCGTATTTTTACAAGCTTCTCTCTGATTGGCCACTCGGAAATCTCCCTGGATTGCCAGCATTTCGACCATCTCGACCGTCCGATCTGGAAAATGCTCGCGGATTGCCAGCGTGGCATACGGCCGCTGTATAAAAGTACAACCCCGCAACCGCTTTTTGTTTTTAGTTCTTTGTTTTGAAAATAAAAGTATCCAGTTTCAAATCGGTTTATTATTATTATTATTGTTGTTGTTGTTGTTATTATTATTTTTCTTTTGGTTTTCGTGGTTGGAGCCATGGATGCTCCGAAAGCCAAGGGCGCCGGAGGGAGGAGAGGGGGAGAGAGGAAGAAGGCAGTTTCCAAGTCCATTAAGGCGGGTCTCCAGTTCCCTGTGGGTCGGATTTCCCGGTTCATGAAGAAGGGCCGGTACGCCGAGAGATTGGGTACCGGAGCTCCGATCTACATGGCTGCCGTTCTTGAGTATCTCGCTGCTGAGGTATCATTTCTGATCGACGATCTTCTAATGTTGCCGTTTTAAATGTCTTCCCTCTGGTTGCTTTCTCTCTTCGAAAATTGGGGAAAGTGATTATCAAAAAAGCTTGTTTTCGACACCTTCAATGTTTTTTTTTTTCCTCTTCTTTTTCTTTGTGTTTTTCCGGTCATACTGGCTGTCGTTTTTCTCGAAAATTCTCTATTATTGCGTCAAATTCTTGTTCTCGTTTTCCAGTTTAATTTTACCGGATGCCAAACAGGATTTTCTTTTTCTTCTTCTTCTTCTTCTTCTGCTTTTTGTTTTTGTGTTTTTGTTTTTTTTTTCAGAGCGTTTATTGATTATGTTTTTGGGGGGGGTCGGTGGCGGTCGGGACGACAGGTGTTGGAGCTGGCTGGGAATGCGGCACGTGACAACAAGAAGAATAGGATAAATCCGAGGCACGTGCTTCTGGCGGTGAGGAACGACGAGGAATTGGGGAAGCTGCTACAAGGAGTGACCATTGCAAGCGGTGGGGTGCTCCCAAACATCAACCCAGTTCTGCTGCCCAAGAGGACTGGCTCATCCGACAAGTCGTCTGAACCCAAATCTTCCAAATCTCCTAAGAAGGCCTAGTTTTAACAACCTTTTTTGTTTTGTGTTTTTTTTCTTTGTTTTCACTCCAATGAATGGGGGGTGTGGTGTGGTTTGGGGACATAGGACTCGGGTTCTTTTCGATCTTTTATTCTTTTTGGGGGGGGGGTTCTCTGTTCGGTGCACAAATGTAGCAGCTCGTCGTCAATCTGGTATTGGAAATTTGCTCGTTTCCGCCTTTTTTTTATTGTCTTTTTAATGCTGTTTTGATTCTATTGTCTCTCTGAGTTTCAATTTTTAGCGTTTTAAAACCTCTCACAGAATGCATGCGATATAGCTATAAAAAAATTTATAAAAAAAAAAAAAAAGAAGGGGACTTTGATACAGTCGTAATCTTTGGGTTGAAAGTAGCGTCGTTGGGGGCCAATAATGCCGCAAAGGCAAATTGGGTGTGTTCTCATCTAACGCCTTTGGATGCATTAGGCGAGGCAAGGCATGTCCTTATAACAGTATCCCCGCGTAATATAAATTGTATGCCATAACCGGCTACAAGACAAAATTATCCCCAAAAAAATAAAAATTATGTTTGGCACTCGATGTCCAGCGAGCCTACTAATGAAGCCAAAAAAAAGGGGTTTGGATAAAAATCCTCGAAGAAAATTCAATCCCCAGTGAATTTCAGAGCTTCAAGCCGATGTTCCACAGCCAAAAAAATGCGAAGAGATTCTAGGAAGTTTCAGGGAGATGGTCACGTCCTCGCGACCGACCACACATTTTTCCCCCCGGCGTCACTACTTCCAACAATTACAAAGCGTGTGGTTAATTCCAAAACGCCGTAAGATGTCAAATTCTTACCATTTTGGAATCAAATTGCGGCTAGTCCCGCATGATCGCAAAAAGAAAGAAACACGTACAGCAACACAATTATGTAAAACATATGCATCGGTTTATTTACAAAGTAAGAAAGCAGGAAACTCCAAACCTCGAACACACGAGAGGGCATTAAAAATCTGACCCATCACCAAATCCGGCATCGTAGGCAGCCATGTCGCCCGCATCAGAGATCATGTCACCAATCAACAGACCACCCAGCAATCCCGCTCCTAATCCCAACCCCATGTTCCCTCCTCCGTGCTTCTTCGGCTTCTGTGGCTTCACCACCGGCGGATATCCACCGTACCCAGGCTGCGGCGGGTAACTCGGGTACCCATACCCGGGTGGCGGTGCTGCTGGGTATCCGCCGTAGGCGTGTTGCGGCGGCGGCGGGTACCCACCTGGTGCCGGATATGGATACGCGCCATTAGGAGGATACGGTGCCGAGCTCGAGCCTGGATAAATCGCCGCCGGATAAGCCATAACAGGCTCGTCCGCCTTCTTATCCTTCTCCGCTGGCGTCGGCGCATTATATTTATCACCAAACTTGTAAGCAATATTCAAAGTTCCCTTGGCTTTCCCACTCGCCGTTGTGACGATGCAGCTCGCGTTCTTCTGTTCTTTCCCATCTCCGGATGCTTCTCCGTCAAGAAGCTCTTTGATGGACACATGGACCTTGCCGATTTCTCTGTCGCCGAAGCTCCGGTCAGATTTGATCTCGAATTTAAGGGCGAGGCGGTTCTGCTGAAGGGCAGCCTCGTCCACGGTGAATCTCATAGCGAAATTCCAACTGGGGTTGGACCCACAGCCCTTGTGGACATGGGTCTTCTGTTTCTGGGTCGAAAAGGGATCGCCTTTGATGGAAACCACCGCGTAAACGTCCATCTTGGTGAAGAGATTGACATCTTTCAGGTCTTTCGCAGAGATAACCGTAATCTGCAATGCCCTGCTCTCCATCTTTCTCTATATAGAACAATGCAATTAGGAGAAGAAAAGAAGGTTAAAAAATCAACAATTGGTTGGTGGGTTTCAATGATTCTAAGGCAGAGCTTTGGAATTGGCAATAGATATATATATATATATAGATAAGAGGTGGTGGGGTGGCTGTGGAGGAAGGTGGACGGTTATTTTTGTTAGATTCTCTTCTGATGTGTAACGTTGGGCGTAATTTACTAATAACGGCAGCCGCTCCTAGAGGACCTTAGATTTTGCTTTATTTATTTATTTATTACCAAAAAACTAACCTAAGCATATGTCCAGGTAATACCAACGGCGTTTTGAATTTTCCTACCTGTACAGTTGGATTAAAATATCCAACGGGAAGAAGGCGTTTGATTGAGTTGAAAGACAGTATGCAATTTCCCTTCAAAACTTTTAGGACTAATGGAAGCTTCGCTATATATTCTAATTGCAATTCCTAGGAGCTTTGTGCTATGTTCTAATTGGCTAAGTTGAAGTTTTCAACCAATAATCTGCGTGCCGAGTGGCAACTTCATTTCTTGCCACCTCTCCTTCAAATTGCTATAAAAACCTCTCTAAAACCCTTTCTTTTTTTTTTTTTTTTTGTATTTGGTACAACATTAAATCTATACTTCCCGACTTGAATAAACATCCTTTTTTCCCCTCCTATTTTTATATATCACTTTCATTCTTCTTTCATCTACATTCTTTTCTTTTAAAAATTCTAAAAGATCAAATAATCAATTATCGTAACTAATTCCACATAAACTAAATGCAAGTATACATTGATCTAGTAAATCCATTTAACCTAAATGTAATCAAGTTATTAAAAGTTCAAATAATCAATTAACCTAAAACTATAATCCAAGAGACAAAGATGGTAACTAGAACGCTGACGATAATGAGTCCTATATTTACTTAGGGAGGAGTTATAATTATCTAAATGTAATTATTTATATTTAATAAATTATATAAGATCATATACTACATTATAATTTGGACTCGATTTTTTTAATTTAAATTATTTTTGCATTAAAATAGTTTTTTTTGGGTTAAAAAACACTATAATTACTCTAGATTTAAAATAAATGAATTATAATATGTTTTGTATTTAGTAAAACCGTGCTCTTGATAAATATTCAAATATCCAAATATCTTCGGAGGTATGATCCCAACTTCATAACATTGATGATACACAAAATATTTGTATTATAATGTATTTTGTATTTAAACGTATAAATTATTTGTTGAATGATTATGGGTAGAAAAGTTTAACAGTTAATTATTTTTTCCATCCAGTGTACACAACTAATAGTTTATACTAGTTAACATGAAGACAATTTATTATGAGGTATCATCAGATTCAGAACATTCGCAGTGGTTCGTAGAGATTCATTTGAGTTCAAAGATAATGTTCAAACAAACCCTTTTTCCTGCTGAGAACCTACCAGTCTCAATTAAATTTAGAATTAAAAGTTAGTATTTATTGTGGTCTAACCAAACAAACCAAAATTCCTTTATTTCTTAGAAGAGAGATATGGATATAAAGTAAATGTATTTTAAAAATTGATCAGTAAAATCTAATTCTCACTAGTCACAAACTAATTGTCAACAAAATTCAGACATCATTATCTTTTTGGATAGGAGAGGTGCCAGCAATCCAACCCCAAACACCACCTGAGCCTTGCCTCTGTTTTGCACTCAAGGCAGCTTGTTCAGATGCAGCTTTTTGACGCTGTAAGAGTTCGAGTTCCTTTTGTAGTGTCTCCATTGTTTGAAGCTTTTGCCGTAATTCCGCAACGTCAACCTGTTGATTCAAGTAGGAATTAACACACGCAAGCTCTGTTTCACCTCCATAACAGAAGTTTGGCTATTTCTTGATCGAAACATTAAAAGTCAGACTGAACGAACCATTTGTGAACAGCATTACTCTACGCATATGCTACTAAAGTAGAAATACTCCTCGAGAGTAATCCAATGTCCTTAAATAATGTGACCCATTTCTCAGGAGTATTCTGTATTTTTTTTTATTTTCTTTTTCTGGCAATCTTATTCACTGTAATTTTATAAAAGAGTATACTTCAAGGTCACTATTTATCTTATGCGTCATTGTGATTTTTTTTATTGTAGCTTCTTTCATAAGAAGATAATGAAAAGGTCACATGCCGATGGGACCAACAGGTAACCAGGCACATTTTCACAGCACTAGAAAGTGGCCCAGGGCTCATAAAGAATACGCACATCATATAGCCAGGACATACCTCCAGTTTGAAACTCCTCGACTGCTCAGTGGCAAGTTGACTGCGTATAGATTGGAGCTCCTGCAATATCAAGTGAAGAAAACTAAGGGCAAGAACACAAAAAGAGAACATAATTTGCCCTATAATGAAGAAAGGGCACATTATGTGTGTCCAAACATAAATTAAAAAGGTAAGCAAGTCTCATAGAATATGCACAGGATTACAACTACTAAATCTGCAAAAACATGTCTAGTAGTCAAGTAGCAGGTGACCTTGTAAAGATCAGAGCTGCGAGTCTCTGCTTCAGCCAACTCTTGCTTTAACTGGAGATTTTGCAACTTCTCCTTGTTAAGTGATGATTCCAGTTCTTCTTTCTCTGCCTTCAAAGTTGCTATAAGTTGTTCTCTGCTTCCCTGCCCTCCAGATTTCTACACAAGAAATAAAAAAAGGTTCAATTTCTCTAAACCAGTCAAAAAATAAAAACTATTGTAACCTGAAATACCAGGGAATCTGGGTCAACATTATCCACAACAATTTCTCTTATCTTTCCTTCCTGACCCACTTCATACTCAGATTCCACATCTCCAGTAGCATTTGTAGCATTTTGCACAGCAGAAATGCTGTCAGGCACAGGAGTCTCTATCTTTGATTGCAAGGTAGGTTTGTGGCTTGGTTTAAGAATGTTGATCTAAAGAGCGAATAACTAAATCAGAAAAAGGAGAAAAAGCAGGGGAGAAACAACATGAAAAAAAATAAAATTCAACATTTGTATTAACCTCATTGCTGTAGCGTCCATTATATCCTCCAAAAGATACAAGAATGTCTTCACCATTATAGGAGCTGACAGCCAAACTCAAGCCCTACAAAGAAAAGGCAATCAGGCTTGTCTGACAGCTAACAAAGCAAGTTACTGTTCCATTTACTTTATCCATGTATTTGCAAATTTTGTTGATAATACCTGTTAGCATATAATGCATTTTTTCCAGCCATGATACTAAACTATAAATTTCGAACAAGTAGGATGCACATAACTTTATACGTTTTTCAGAAAAGAAAACCTACATGTCCGAATAATATTGCATTGTTTCAAATGCATATCAACTCATCATTTCAAATAACTTGACTATTAAATTTGAATCTCTCATAGTGGATGATTAGACTAGTTCGTTCCACGTACACTTCCAAAAAAACAAATCTAGAGAGAATACCTCACTAGCAATGGGAACACGTCCTTGAACAGAAGTCAGGACAGACCAAACAAGTGTTGACATATTGAGGACAGCAGTTTCTGAGACACCTGCAATAATATTGCAAGATTTGGACATTATGCATATGAAACAACATTCATAACCTTTTTTTAGATATTTACTCAAACCCTTACTTGTGCCAATTTTATCCCAGTAAGACCAATAAGCACTCTTAAGTTAGTCAATTTTTTTTCTCTGTTTCCTAAGACTTTCTTTCAGTGCAATCAAGCATGAAGGGATTTTAGGCTGCATAAAAATACCTACCACTCTTGTTGTCACCCCCACCAACAATAAACCAATTTTCTCCAACCGTCACGCCAGCATGTCCAGCTCGTGGAGTTGGTATTTTCCCCTGTTGTGTTGGTCTAGTCCATTCCATCTAATTATCAATTCACATGGAAGATATTACTGACAATTATATCAATAACTGTATGGCACAACAACACAAATACCAAGGATTGTCATCTTACAACTTGCAAATCAAGCACATATAGATCATTGAAACAAGTAGCATGCGACCCCCCGCCAAAGATAAGAAGGTAACGTTCTGCATGCAGTGCAGCAGCATGATCAGACCTTGGAGATGGAGGCGCACCACTACCGAACAAATTTAAGAAATAATCATCAGTGAAAACCCACTGAACAAAATATACCCCTAGTCAATATAAATCCAAAACATCCAATAATAATCAAATTTTAACCTTTTTCTGAACATAACAAAAACATAATTAGTTCAAATATAGATTATGCTCAATAATCAATAATCATGCTAATAAATTGTGGAACAAAAAAAAAGCTCTGCAAGACTAACATTTAACAAAAGTGTTGTGCATCTTGCAAATCATGCATATACATGGGCAAGATTATCCTACGCAAAACAAAACAGAGATGTTGCCTGTGAGATTTCCAGAGATAATCTTACACAGCATCAATTTCATCCCAGGTCATGGTTTCTAGGTCTAGAATATGCAAATCATTCAAGAGAGTTCTCTTTGCATCTTGGCCACCAAAAATTACTATGCTTGTACCAACAAGGGTAGCCGATTGACCTCCACGTGAGACCTGCAAAGCATGAATTAGGATAAGGAATCCACACATAAGATCTGCTATTACAGTTCCACAATTTCAGCCTACCATTGCATTTCAAGTTTCATGAATTTCTGCATGTTTAATATCATGAAAACATCCACAAATCCAGTAAAATAGGAAGTGAGATTTTGGACTTTATGTATCTTCCTCTCTGAGGACTATCAGAAGACCAGAATCTGGTTTTATTCTTTCTTCCAGTTAGCACCAAGCTCCTGACTTTAGGTTTAATTATACAGCAATTAACTTCCTTTGTTTCACAATTTACTAAACTTCAACTCAAATATAGGGACAAAAACTATAAAATAGAGAGAGAGAGAGAGAGTATATACTGGTGGTTTCCCGTAAGTCTTTAAGGTTGACCAGGTAGAAGTTCGTAAATCAAATGCTTTCACTGCCATGAAAAGAGAAAAACTAATTGAAGTTGGCAGATGCAAATTATCAAATTGCAGTCCGAAAAGAATTATCATGTTGTACCCTGAATAGTCTCAGAAGGATCCTTTGTGTGTCCACCAATTGATATAAGCTTATTCCCCCATGGTAACTGCAAAAACAGAGAAGAACATTAGTTTAAATTTGCATAACTTGACAAGAAAGATTTTATCACACACAAGTACAACCCTTGTCTATGAATGAATACTACCAAAAAGCATATATATGGTGGAAACTGTTTTCTAATCTTCACACAGAAGAGTAAAACTATGTACACACTAACCAATGAATGACCAGCACAATATGTCAATGTAGCTGGAGATGAAGACTCCTGACACTCAGATCCAGCCTTAGCATCAATCCTTGACCATGTCCAATTTCTTAGATCCAGAACCTGAATTGTGTTAAAAAATTTGGAATAAGTAACTTAAGCAGTCAACTGGATGCAGGAAGAAAAGTGTTTGAAATATGGTGCAAAATGTAAGAGAAGAGAAAGACAACAAAGCTATAAGCATGAAATGTGGAATAATCCAGAATCAGCTAATGAAACAGCCAAACAGGGAATAGCAATTTGGGGATTTCCTTCAAATTCCATTTACATCCAAACACAACCACATTAAGTGCACACCATTGACTTACATGAAGATCACCTAGATAACGGCCATTGTGGTTTCCCCCAAATATATACATCCTATCTTGAACAACTGCTGCTCCATGCTGGATAGATGAGATGTTTAAGCAAGAAGAAATCATAAGCAGTAGAAATAAAAATGAAAACAAGAAGAAGAAGAAGATGAAACAACCAACAATAATTCGTTCAGAAGATAGGCATGAGATACCTCATATCGGGCTTTAGGGCGTTGGCCAGATGTTGGAGGTGTAATCCATTGATCATAGACAACAACTGCCCTGAGGCCTTCCGAGATGACATCTTTATCTTGGGGTTCAATAATGCTCCTGTTCTCAGTAGGAATTGTTTTCGTCTCAGGGAAAGAGTTCCCATTCTCAATAATGGGCTCAACTCTTGAGACATGCTATAACACACAAACATTTGAAGATTGGCAAGAAATCAATACAAAAGAAGAAGTCATAAAAACAGTATCTATTGCCAAGAGAATATATACAATTTGCCATATTATGGAGCAAAAGAATGAAAATTTACAAAATAAAAAAGGTTGAAAAAGCCTGTGACATTTAACAGAGAATTGCAATTTTAAATCTCACTAGTGATTTTCAACCTGTATAAGCTCTATGGGCAACATAGCTTATGCAAAGGGATCCAAGGTCAAATGGTCAATGGGATCCTTACATAATGCATTAACCAAATATAAATAGTATTCTTCAGTATATAGCAAATAGATAAGTCATGTCAAAACATATGGCCATGACTGGTGTTAATATATCACTGCTGACCAAAATGCAAAATTCTCATAATGTACTCACATTTGTTTGCATGTCTATAACTGGCTCTGAGACAAAGTTAGAAGCTCTAGAATACCAACCTGGCTCTTCTTCCTGTCCAAACAAAAGAAAACTTGATTAGATAAGGCTTCTTTCATTCAAGAAACCATGAAAATTGAAATTGCAGCGCCAAGGACCTCGATTATTTTCACAAATAGGCGCATTGCTTCTGTAGAAGCCATGTTTCCAAGCCTCTGCCAGCTGCACATACGCTAGAACTTTAGAAGAGCAGTAGAATACTCTCAGCCATGAAGGTTCAGAATCATGGCAATGCAAATGAAAAATGAAATTAGTGATGGCACGCAATAACTGGTGCACTACACAAATCTTTGGATGAATTGCCAATTTATTAGTTCATAAACTGTGTGTGCAGAAAGGGGTAATGAAAAGAACTGAAAAATATGTGAAAACTGTACATACACACATGCACAGAAAGAAAACTATGCCTATACCTTAGACAAGATCTATTAGAAAACGCCAATAAGCCTCTTCACTGGTGCATAATTGTAGTAGCTATTCTCCACAGTTCAACCAGTTTCTACTAAGATATTTACTGAAAATCTCAAAGATGCTCTGTCCAAGAAAAGAATTTTTTCTTTTTCAGTTTTCTTCGTGTTATCTACTCCAAGTTTCCAAAAATATATCTCCCGACAATTTATGATATATGAAAACCCAACATGTCTGATTTAATCACCAGCTTAATTCAGCTAATTTGATTCGAAGGAGTAATAAACCTGTAGCTCATTTCATTGTCCATGCAACAGCTTACTTGGAAGTCAGAAAAACAGATTCACACAGAAAGAACGCGAGTGGAAATGAATGAATGGGTAGATAAAAGACTGAGAAGATTTTAAAGATCATAAGAGCACACAAACCTTTCCCATTTGCTTTGTTCTACAACATTCCAAGCGCTCGGTTTTCTTGCATTACAAGGTCCTACCGCTGCCTGAAGTGACATCCGAAAACTAGCCAGCTTAATACTCATTGGTGGAGAAACACACCCGGATGAAAAAATTCCACATTAAACACATACTAATCAGAAAATCAAAATACAACAACAACTGCATTAATTCCAAATTCAATTAGAGTCGGAAAAAACCAGCAAATTAAAAAGATCAGAAAAAAATGAGCATTAGAATTGCCAAAAAAGAAAAAGAAAAAAAGCACACGCACGCATGCGCGCGCGACACATTAACATGCTCCAACCGAAGAAATGAGTCTGAAACAAACTGATGTTTGATTACTTAAGAGGTTGGCAAGAAACCAAGACAGGAAATGACATGAAACTTCTGATTTTCTTTCACTTCAGCAAGAACAATCTCTAAGTGTAACAGTCTCAGTGGCTAGCAACAGATCTACAGAGTTGCACGACATAAACAAATGAACGCCAAACGCATCACAAACCTAAACGTATTCCTGCGCTGAGAAAAAAAAAAAAATAAACACGCCAATTCGCGGAAGAGATAATTATGCTTACGAATTGCCGATAAACAATAACAATAAAAGAGAAAAAAGAAAAAAAAAAGAAAAGCGCGCGCCATTGCACAGAAAAGGACTATATTTTCCTGAATCGGCGTCCAATAAGATATTCCCGCGTCAGGAGATGCGAGAGAAACACTTCACCTCCGCGTCGGATTGGAACCATGCGAGAATTCGAGAAAGGGAGAGGGCATAAAAATTGAGAATGCCGATATGGCGTAATCATTCGTACCTGCTGATGCAAAGCGTAGAGGAGCAAAGCGGTGCCGCTGCTGAACCTGGAGGAGACGCTGTCGGCGGAAGCCGGAGATCCGTCGAATCCAGCGTACGTCGCCGCCGCATAGAACCGCTCCGGGTACGCGAGTCCAGAGCTCGCCCTCGGCAACGCCATTTACCTTCCCTCTCTCTTATGCCAATTGTGCGCAGGCGTGCGAGATTTCTTGTGCAGATGCGTGCGTTCCAATCCAATCCAAGATTGGAAGTGAAACCAAACCTAAAATCCAAACCCTTTTTTTTTTATTATTATTTTTTATTTTTTTGATTTTATGGTGTTTATAACGGGAGAGGATCCCTTTAGATCTCGGGATTTGGCCCCCCCCTTTTTTTTAATTTATAAAAATAAATACTGTTCCTCATTACAATGATGGGGGAAAAAAGAAAAAGAAGAAGAATTTTGAAAGCAAAATCGAAGATTTAGAAAATTGTTTTCGCCGCCCCTGATGTTTTCCCTAATTACAAAAAAAATCCCACGAGTTTTAAGATAACTCATTATATGAATTTTGCAAATCAATTATAGAAATCCAGCATAAGACCACTAAAATTATAAGTATGTTTATTGCAGTATAGTTAGCCCGTAATTATTACTTTTGTTGCTACTTTTTGTTTTCACCGCGAAAACATTAGAGCCTCAGACAAAATTTAACCTCGATTCACTTTATAATTAATCCATTTCTTACGACTGTGTGCACCCAATTAGCCAATAAACTTAATTCTCAACCTCCTCTCATCCTCTAAAATGGAGAATTCTTGTGAATGTTGCTTTAGTGCTCCAAGAACTTGCATGTCTTAATTTTTTTAATATATATATATATATATATGACCTTCATTTAAGGCAAACTTAGATTATAAATTTCAAATTTTTTTTTTTGATGGGATGGGATATATGATAAGTAATAGCAAACGCCAAAAATAATTTTTTTTTTTTTTGGTACACTATGTTTCGTAATGTACAGTGAATATTACTCACAACCACCTCATGGCATTGGTGAAGGGGAGAGAGAAAAAAAATATGACTACTAATCAGGTGGGTTGGTGTTAAAATCATTAGATTCTTAATTTTAATAGTTAGTATTTAAATTTTGATACCAACAAACAAACAAAAAAAAAAGAAAGAGAAAAAAAGAAAAGATCATCGCGAGATGAAATCGAGGAAGGAAGCACCCTCGTCCTTAAATTAATGTTTTGTTACCAAACTAAATTGGAAATATCTTTATTATTTCACGATTCTCTCTCTCCGTGACACGGCATAAAGTCGAAAGTTGAAACTAATACCGGTGACCTGAAATTTATGCGCGTACGCGTACGAGTACGTATACGCGGCCGTATTTACGTATTTTGTTATTTATTATTAAAGTATAGAAGACTGACAGAGGCGGGCAGAGACAACAAGAAAAAAGGTTTTGGAATTCCCTGGCAGAACTGTACCGTACAACGTTTGACGCGGTTGTCTGGTCTGGAGTACTTCGAAAAAGAGACTCCTGAAAAGGGGTTGTTTAAAAAGGGAGAAAAAAGAACAATGGAAAACGCAGAGCACGAAAGCAAAAGAGGGAAGAAACGAGCGAGAGAAGTCGATACCAAGAAGAGGAAGAAATTTCCTTTTTTCTTGGACTCATAAGAGAAAGACGAAGCCTTCCGTTAGTATCTTCCAATCTATACCAGATTCCCCAAAGCGCCATGACCCGCTGACTCCTAGTTGCCGAGTCAAATCCCCTATACTAAACCCTAGTCTAGGGTAACTTCGCTCTCTCTCCTCTCTCGCTCTTTCTCTCTTGTTTCTGGTGCAAGTTTCTTGATCTTTTTGTGTTGAAATTGATTCTTCTGAATCTGGATATCATGTTTTTTTAGCTTATATATATATATATATATATATTATTTTTATTATTTTTTTTTTCTCAAAGGAACATACCCATTTATTGTTATTGTGTTCTTTTTGAGTGAAGATGAGCCTTTTGGTGATGCAATGTACCAAGATGGATTCTTTCTGTTTTCTCGGCTGCATTATGGTTGTTTTCTCTAATTCCCACTGGGACTGTAATTTAGTACTGCTATCTTCTTGTTTTCTCGGATGCATTATGGTTGTTTCTTTAATTCCTATTGGGACTGTAATTTGGCAGTGCTATTTTCTTGTTCGTATGTCTCGCTGCTTTGTGGAAGGGATTCTTGCAAAGTTTATGCCTTGCCTACTTAGGCTGTTATTTTCTACTATTGTTAGTGCTCTATTGTATCTGTTTTTCTGGCTTTAATGCCTTCTCTCTTTCTCTTTCTTCTTCCTTTTCTTTTTCATTTACTTATAAGGCTGCATGTGCCTAATTTCTTTGTTTAGAATGAGTTTATATCTGATGGGTTGTGGGCTTTTAGACATCTGGAAAACCAGGTCTAATTGTCTGCTTTGCAAGCATATTGATAATGAGAAGTATTGTTAAGTGTATGTTATACAATGCATCTGTGGGAGAAGGATACATGGTTAGTTCATTCGGGCTAAACAATCTTGATGCTGTAAAAGATGAGTTTGTGGTTAGCATAGATGAAGAATTTGGACCTTGCATCATTGATTCACTTCTATCCTGCTTGGTTATTTTTAAATCACACATTTTCCTGTTGTAATGTATCCCACTGTCCCATTATTGGACTAGGTAAAATCTTGGGTAAATTTGGGTGCTTTGAAGTGTCTTTTTGATTTTGGATATTCTAATTTCAGTTTCCTTTTCTTTCAAATTAATTATCTTTTGAGAATGTAATAAATGGGCTTTTCTTTTATGGCCAAGATTTAACATGGACTTTTTTTTTTTTTTTTCTCTGGTTGAATATTATGATTGCATTTTGGCTGATGTCCCGAACTTAGATGCCTCTTTTTGGTGGGTCCAGCTTTAGCTTTGGCCGTGTTTTATAATTTTTCTGCTGTTTGCTTGATTCTCTATGTGCATTGCATTTGTTGTTTGATACCCAGTTCAGTTTTCAATACCCAGTAATGGAGTGCAGTATACAGGTTGTCAATAGGAGTGAACGTTTCTGAGTGACAATACGGGCAAGTTTTTAAACTTGACTGCAATGAATCGTCCACGGTCAGCCTTGGGGAATGGTGAGGACAATGTTGGGATTCCTGATGATTTGCGTTGTAAGAGGTCAGATGGGAAACAGTGGAGATGCACTGCCATGTCTATGCCAGATAAAACAGTGTGCGAGAAGCACTACATCCAGGCAAAGAAGAGGGCAGCTAATTCTGCAATGAGGGCCAAAAGGAAATCAATAGGTGAAAATGATAATTACTTGGAGAGGAAGAGGGATGAATTTGATATACCACTTGTAAATGTGAAATCTGAGCGCTATCCTGTATCAGTATCAGCAAAGAAACATAAGGAGAAGGCCTTGAAAATTTGCTATTCTCCTGAAATGCCTATAAGGAGCTTTTCTGCATGCAATTCTGTAAAACCAAATGATGATTTGCAAAGAGATGTAGAATTTGAAGAGAACTGGGGCTCCTACAAAACACCACCTCTTTCTACAGTAGATTCATACAAGAGTAGGCCACAAAGAAGCTTTGATCCAAGTGTTAAGACAGTGAGCAAATTTTTGCATTATTAATTAATTTTTCTGCTTTTGTTATAGTTCTTTTCAGCTAATATGATGTTCCTTTTGTTCTGTTTGTTTGCTTTTCTTTTGTGTTAATCTGATAATGCAAGAAGCTACTTGCTTTTAGGAATTCTCCAATGGAAGCATAGAGTCATCCGAAGACACTGGCAGTCAAATTTGTCATCAATGTCACAGGAATGATAAAGACGAAGTTGTTTGGTGTCAGAAATGCAATAGGAGAGGTTTTTGTGGTAGTTGTATCTCAGAATGGTAATGTTGGATTTCTTGTGCAAATGTCACATTATTTGCAGTTACAATTACTCAGAGTATGTTAACTTTACTTGTAGGTATCTGGACATTCCATTGGAAGAAATTGAGAAGGTTTGTCCTGTTTGCCGAGGCATATGTAACTGCAAGGTGTGCTTACAGGGGGATAATATGGTAAAGGTATTTCATATGCATATTGCAGGGCTTCTTTTGCTTAGCTTTTCATGTTTTGGATATGTCTTGAATAAATTCTTGCAGGGATAATAAGGTAAAGGTTGTTGACACCCTGAGTGCAAGGGCTTTGATTAATTTTCCAGGATTTGGTCTCATGAAAATACTGCACTAAGTTTGGTCTCTTGAATATACTGCACTAGATTGTTCTATCTATTGAGGATTTATGTTAGTTTTTTCAATTTCAGGTGAGAATTCGAGAGATACCTGTCCTAGAGAAGTTGCATTATCTCTACTGCCTATTATCTTCAGTACTTCCTGTAGTTAAGCGGATCCATCAAGAACAATGCTGTGAAGTGGAGTTGGAGAAAAGACTCCATGGTAGGATGCTTTTGACATTCCTGTGGCATTTGTAATTGAAGTGCTTTTTCTTATTTCTTTTTAACCATAGTTTAACATGCATCTATCATTTCAGGAAGTGATATAGATCTTTCCCGGGTCAAATTAAATGCAGATGAGCAGATGTGCTGGTATGTCTGGAAAACTGATGGGCTTGTTAATTAGAGTCTTTTTCACAAGTTTCTTTCACTTTTGTACAAAATATGGTCAGGAGATTGTCTTTCTCTGTTACAAATGATTCTTTGAAGCTTGACCTCTGCTATTTAATTTTCCCTAGAATTGCTTACAAAGACAATTTCTAATGTGCCTTCAGTGGGGCAATATGGCAGTACCTACAATTATCCCACATGCTTGTTCCTTTTAAAGAACTTAATAAGGCAGTATCTACAATTATCCCACATGCTTGTTCTTTTTAAAGAACTTTAGTTCACTATGATGTGTTCTCTTGCAGCAATATATGTAGGATACCTATTGTTGATTATCATCGGCATTGTTCAAATTGTTCGTATGATCTTTGCCTTCATTGCTGTCAAGCTCTCCGAGGAGCATCAACACCTGGTATTAAAAGTGTTGCAGTAGAAAATGAGGCTGGTGGGAGCACTCGAGAGGAGGAAACTTCATTGGAGCAAGTGAAAGAATCCAGACCAAGACTAAAATTGTCAGATAAATATCCTGGCTGGCAGGCAAATAATGATGGTAGCATTCCTTGCCCCCCAAAGCAATATGGTGGCTGTAATTTCTCTTTACTGAATCTGGGTCGCATCTTCAAGATGAATTGGGTTGCAAAACTAGTAAAGAATGCAGAGGAAATGGTCAGTGGCTGCAAGATCTACAGCGCTAGCACTTCACTAGAGTCAACTGATTTCCTACTCTGCCAATATGCTCATAGAGAGGATAGCACTGATAATTTTTTATATTGTCCATCATTTTACGACATTAAAACTGACGGGATAAACAATTTCAGAAAGCACTGGTTCAGGGGTGAACCTGTTATTGTGAAGCAGGTACTTGATAGCTCATCCATATCAAGCTGGGATCCAATGGTTATTTGGAGAGGGATCCAGGAAACATCTGATGAGAAAATGAAAGATGCAAACAGAATGGTGAAGGCTATAGATTGCTCAAACTGCACTGAGGTGGGTTTTCAAGCTTCATCTTCTATTGATATTTAGGATCCTAGCACTTCTTTTGAGCATAGTATTGTAAATTTGTTGATATTGACCTTCAATTACTCTGATCTCTGCTATAAATGGTTTGTGTGAGGCCAGGTTGAAATTGAGCTGGGACAATTTATCAAGGGATACTCAGAGGGACAAATCTTGGAAAATGGTTTGCCAAAGGTGTTGAAGTTGAAAGATTGGCCTTCCCCAAGTGCTTCAGAAGAGTTCTTATTATATCAGAGACCTGATTTCCTAAGTAGACTGCCTCTACTTGAGTATATTCATTCAAGGTTGGGTCTTCTAAATGTTGCTGCGAAGTTGCCTCATTACTCCTTGCAAAATGATGTAGGACCTAGGATTTATTTATCCTATGGGACCTGCCAAGAGCTTGGTAGAGGAGATTCGGTTTCAAATCTTCATTTCAAAATGCGTGATATGGTAAGTTATTTTTTGTATAAAGACTATGCACTACTGTTCTTGACATATGATCATACCAAGCTTGAAATTTAGCATCTTATAACTCGTGGTTTGATTAGGAGATTGCAATTATATTATAACTTTTATGCACCAGAGTTATTACATATGAGTCATTGACATACAATGAGATGTTAGATTCAGTTTTTCTAATTTGATTGGAATTTTCTTTTGTAACTTGGGCATTGGATTGTAGCGGTACCAAAAACTGGGTTGGCTTTCTTCATGGAAAAGCTGATGTTAGATTAATTATTTTCTACATTGTCTTTTGAATCTAAATTGACTTGAGCATGCAAAAGAATGACATGTCAATATGTCCTGAGATGTGTCAGGTATACTTATTGGTGCACACTTGCAAAATGAAGCTAAAGGATTGCCAAGTAACTAAGTTGGCAGATCCAGAAACAAGCTTGAATGAGAGAAGATTACCTGATTTGTCACTGGGCAGGAATGATGCGTTTTACAAAGTGGAGACATCTTCAGACGAGGATATGAAAATGGAGGAAGATCAAGGGCTTGGAGCTGCAACTGAAGAGGTTCGGGGAATGGAGCATAGACAAATAGACAAAGATGGTGGAGCCCTCTACTCAGAGACTTCTCCAGGAGTCCATTGGGATGTCTTTCGTCGGCAGGATGTTGCGAAATTAGTCAATTATTTGCAAAGGCACTGGAAAGATTTTATGCATCCTGGCAATCCAGTGAATGAATTTGTAAGTTCATCTATTGAGCCTCAAATTCTACCCTCGTCTTGAATTATTATTGCTGGATTGGATGAAATTATGCTATTGATGCTATTGTTTTGATCTTAGGCAAAGCATTCACTTTATGATGGTGTGGTTTTCCTTGATGAGCATCATAAGAGAAAACTGAAGAAAGAATTTGGTAAGTACAGCAATGGTTCTTTATTTCTTAGGACTATCTCAGTGGATTTAAGAGTCACTTTTCTGGCCTCCTGCAGTCCTACCTGAGCAGAGCATGTGTGTAATATGCAATTATGGGACTTTTCTCTGCCAGAAAAGCTACCTGCTTAGCATGGCATGCAAATTCCATAGAACATATCTTTCTATGGATAAGCCTGTGCTTTAAAATCATTTCTCGGAACATCAATTTCTTGTACTGAAACATTGTATTGGCTGATTATCACTTCTTTCTTGTTGGACTATCCGTATTTGATAATATACTCCTGTTTTGAATACCTCGGAGCCCTTAATATATTGCTCTGTTGGAAGTGCACTTTATTTTTTATTAAACTATCTGTGGCTGTCTCTTTTTACTAGTGTTGATTGATTATCATACCATATATGGACTCTCAATGAAATTAGTGTTTCTTCTTTCTCAGGAATTGAGCCTTGGTCATTTGAACAACATTTGGGGCAAGCTGTGTTTGTTCCTGCTGGATGCCTTTTTCAAATGAAGAATTTTAAGGTGAATTCATACTTCATAGGAATCTTTTTCCCTTTTAGATTAGGATGGATCTCTGTTCTTACTTCTTACTGATCATTAATTAGATGTAGTTGTTCTGAATATTTGACCTTCATCACTGTACTCATTTGCTATGATTTTGTCCATGATGATGTCTCGCATCAATTAAACCCAATGACTGCCATATAGTCTTCTCTCTGGGAGATATTCTTTGCCTGTATCGAATCAAGCAATCAAATTATTTGCACCACTGCTTGGAAACCTTGGTGGTTGTTAATCAGCAGGGAAAGCCTCGGTCATCAGGGAAGTAAACTTGGTCAGTACATAAGGGTTTGATTGTTGAATATAAAACCCTTCTCAATAAACAGCAAATGCATGGAGAGAATAAGTTTTGATTGTCATATAAAAAGTTTTATCATCAGATGAAGCTTGACATTAGGCCAAAGGCTTGGTTATCACAGAAGATAACTGGCTTTAATTTTGAGCTCCAGTGAAGCTAACGTGGTGCTTACTCGTTGGTCTACTTGTTATGATTTTGCAGTCCACTGTTCAGTTGGGCCTTGATTTCTTATCTCCGGAAAGTGTTGGAGAGGCTGCCAGGTTAGCAGAAGAAATCCGGTGTCTACCAAATGACCATGATGCTAAAGTCCAAATTTTGGAGGTCAGTTAAAGAAATCCTTCATTGGAAGAATTCAGTACTGCTCTTTCTCTGCAATTGTTTTTGTTTTGCCTTTTTCCTTTATTGTTTCTGTTTATCCATACTTATCCTCTTTGTCTCAATCAAAATGTTTATACAGGTAGGAAAGATATCACTGTATGCTGCTAGTTCAGCCATTAAAGAGGTCCAAAAATTGGTGCTTGATCCAAAGTAAGCAACTCAGGCATTGAATTTATCATAGGTTCTATTTATTTTAGTTCTTCGAGTTTCCATATTGTCTCAGAAATGAAGAATAGTGCGATCATTTAATCCATTGGCCTTTGAGCCTTGGGGCATATGAAACTTACGATGGTTTGGATTTTACAGTAGCTTATGGGAGTAGGGTTGGAAATGAGACCATCGGGTTCTCTAAGGGTTAATGACCCCTGCTTATGCCATGCCCTTGCTAAATTGTCCAACATTCTTACCATGTTTAACTGCCTTGTAACAGCCTTTGCCTCTTCATGTGCGCACTTTGTGGGAATGCTAAAATCTATTTTTCTGTTGCAGACTTGGGGCGGATATTGGATTTGAAGACCCTAATTTAACAGCATCAGTTTCAGAGAACTTGGAGAACTCAGAGAAGGTTAGCAAGCAAAGGCAAATAAGCTGTCCTTGAATTACTGTATATAACAATAGGGAATGCAGTTTAGATATAGGAGACTCGTTGTTAAAGCAGCTGCCATTGTTGCAAGATGGTATGTAACTATAGTAATGTAACTATTTTAATCATGTATTTTTGGTTCTTATGGATTATAACTGAGTGAATCTTAAGATTAGTGCTCTAGTTAATTGAACAATGTAAAATCCATCTATATACAAGAGAGCAAAAAGTTTCACATTATTTTTGTGCTCTATATCAGTTCCTTTGCCCTTCCCTTATATCAACGTGGGATTTGGGCACAATGTTATGCCAAGTTAAGGGATATTGTGTTATTTAATTTTTCAATATCACGAAATGCTATTCCTATGAAGGAAAGATACTGCAGAAGTTGGATGAAGTATTTATGCCATCATCGTTTATTTTTCTATCTTCTGCTCTGGAACTCTATCTTTGAACTAGGGGCCTAAATCATTATATACTCACAAAATTAATTCCCAGCTTTGATGAACATTAGTAGTTAGGTCAAGTGATCAGTCTAAAAGAATCAGCAATTCTGTGAAAGTCAGCTTTCACATTTGGCCATGCAGACTTAGGTGATTGTGCATTGAGAGTATATAACCGCCCCCCTCGAGCACAACAGACTGCTACATTATGCCTTCGAAATGAGTGGCTTTCCACTCTGAACTCTAGTTTGTAGTACTTGATATTATTTGGAGTATCCTCTCTGAGATAGGATTCTACCAGTGTTCCTTCCAGGTCAGGCCGCTGTCCTGATCCCGTGACACTTTGAACTATGGTTTCCCCCACTTCCTTCGGTCCTCCGAACGCTTCAATCCTGCAAAGGGTGTGTAAAAAGAAGAGTTTTGAGTGATAGTTTTTCAGTAAAATGTTCTTGTGCTTCGAGTTGAGAGTGTAGAACTGACGAGAAATCAATAGGAACTGGTGAGACAACGACACTGACGTTGAGCTCGCCACTGGACCCAGGCGGTCCAAATGCAACAACTGGCTCATTTACATTCTTGCGCCGCCGCACATCGCTGGACTTAACACCAGTTAGTGGAGGCGGGTCAAGCGATCTCTCGAATTCTGTTTTCTCGGCTGCTCGATAAAGTAGCCTTTGATCTCCAACCCAGCTTGCTGGGTATATGAATTCTGTGCACAGAATACACATAGAAGGTATTGGAAAAACGTAGGAAACCAGAAGTGTTAAACAAACTACATTCATCAACTTCTAGCATCTTTTTTTCTCCTCATTGTTACTTGAAGATTACAATTTTAAGTTACAAAAATAATAGGAAAAAAAAATAAAATTGTGTATATAACGACTTTTTTCGATACTCTTTTAAGTGTGGAGAGTCGGAATGCCCTTTTTTCATCAAATCTTTGAACCAGAAAAGATTATTTTCTTAAAAAAAAAACAGAGAAAAAGGTCGACATGACAAAAGCTTTATCCAGTCAGCTACCGCCATATACTGACCAAATCCTTCAGTAGTTTCAAGGCAACGGCTATATCCTCCAATTGGATAAAGAACGTCCAGCTTAAGGTTTCGACCGCTCTCCGGTGATAGCCCCAGGAGAGAGCTTGTGATTCCGCCAAAATTTGCACCAACAGCAACTACAGAAGCTGAACCAACACCCACAAGTAACCGCCTCCTGAACGTGGATGCCAGCGGTGCGAATTGTTCTGCAGGAGGCTGCTGCCTCGCCTCTTGGAAACTCTCTTTCCCGTCGCTGGATGATTGTGCCATAATCCTGCAGGGAGAGTCATTTCTGCAAGCATGAAAGTAGTGTTGCAATGCCATGACCTATCTCTGCGTCTAGCAAATGAGCCTCGGGAGCACTCACTTTATCCTTTCCGAGTGGTTCACTTTACTCTCTGCTTGCAGTTTGCCATGTGGCATAACTTGGATTGCTTTTGATCATGTTTGAATTTCAGGATTTGGGCATCGGCCCTTCTATATTTTTGAACCAAGGGAAACACACACAATACTGATTTACCTAGGTATCTTTAAAAAATACGTTGTTCAGATAGTTTGGATTAACGTGGAATTCTTTATAGAAGCTCGTGAGGTGCCTCGATACATGGAGAGATCTTTTTTTTTTGGGTTTTTGGAGTGTGGTTGAATTTTTCGCCTTGTTAGTTAATCTATGATAACGCCATCTGATTTTAGTGGTTTTCATTTTTGCTCGTTGGAGGAAGTGCCTGGAACCACACAACACAAATTCTGCATCTGGGCTCAGATAGGATTGGGCTAAAATCAATCTGAGGCAAGAGAAGTCGAGTCCCAAGTCATTGGACTAACTCTGGTCGTATGCACTTTCTATGTCATTGGGCTGCTAGTATCGTGGGTCATATACATAACAACAAAAAATTTCATTGTGCGAATCACACATACAACTGTTGATTCAGATGATCACAATGTATAGTTATTCGATCCAATAGTTGCGTTATTCACAGAGGCTATGTATCCATAAACAAATACCTCCTCCTGCTTACATCTTACTCTACCTCACATGTTTGGAAGGCCTTTTTTTTTTTTTCCTTCTTCCTAATCTTAATGTTAGACATCCCACAGGGATTTTGCCACCGTTGCCCGTTGCTCAAAGTGATTCAAGCCTTGCATTCCTAGATGGCCAATTCCTCCATACCCCATTTCATGATTCTGCTCCTCAAGAAGATTCCTTGGTCTAGATCCTCCTATCCCCAGGAAGTCGACGGTCAACGCATCGCCACTAAATCTTGACGAGCCACCTGTATTAGCTGCATAATCGCGGGTAGTTAAACCAGGATTAACTGAACTTGTACCATAGAAAATGCTTTTTGTATTTCCACTATCTTGCTCCATATTCTTCAACAATCCACAGTTTCGATCTAGAAATCCTCCTGCAAACATCCCTGTATCGCTCAATACTGAGTTCTCATCAACTCCACCGTGCGCATTGAATATCTGGCTAAAGAATTCATTTTCACTACCTGCAACTTGAATTTGATGATTTTGCGGCTGCAATGTTGCACAAAATGTTGATGGTGCCATTCTCATTGGAGAGTTTACGTTATCACTACTTGCAGTTGCACCCATTAGAGCAGCTTTTTGCAGCAAAGCTGTTGCAGACATTGATGCCGAGCCAGTGAAATCATCTTCAGCACTGCGTTTTCCTTCAAATGTGGTTGAGCGAGTGTTTAACTGAAAGGACGAAGAAGAATTCGGCATGCTCCTTGCACCATTAAAAAGGCTAGCTTTGCTACCAGAAAAGATGCTTCCAGCTGAGGGTAGGGGCAAGGGAATTTTGGTGTTAAGATGGCTAAGATCGGATATGATGGCTGATGGGTTTGAATTTTGGCTGATGGGCATGGAGGATACGAGGTTGGCGACCTGTCTTTGCATGTTTGGTTCCATGTTGGGTCCTTGGTTTGCCTTGGTGTTAGTGTTTTCTTCAGCTAAGGCATCACAGAAGGCCCTGTGAGTAATGAAGCTATCCCTCCTGCAAGTGAGATGCAGTTATAATAGAACTCAAACATGTGTATTCGAGACAGATATATATGAGAAGGTAAGGTCGTACTAGTAAATCTCGATTTACTTCATACGGATTTCTTGTTCTAAATTAAGAGAGAGAGAGAGAGAGAGAAGGTGGGGGCAAATAGAGAGAGTATTTGACTTATAATTAGAAGGATTCGTATATAATGCTAATATTATTAAATAAAAGAGCCATTAAGACGTTATATTTTTGTTCAATTATATGCAATCATGATGCGATGACATAGGAGCGTGCCTAGCGATTATTTTAGGTATATCAACGATCAATCAACAAGCAACCTTTCTTTTTTTTTTTTTTTGTTTTTTTTGCACAAAAGATTTTGAATTATCCAATAATATTCAAGGTACCTATAAACAATGGCTAACGATCTAGCCATTTTTAGGGCTTGGATGAGAATAATGACCGAGGTTGAAAGTTCAAATCTTCAACTTTCGTTTAAAATGGGAAAAGAAAAACGCTAACCAAAAAAAAAAAAAAAAAAACTACTTTAATTGCATCCAAACCTGGAGAAGATGGTGCCGCAGTCGCATTTGTATTCCTTGGTGCCACAAGTCTTTACATGAGCTTTCCAGTCTGATTGCACTGCATATTTCTTTGAGCACTTGTCGCATTTCCATTTCTTTTCGCCATGTTTTCGACTGAAATGTTTCTTAATGCCTGTAAGGTCGCCTAGTGCACGGGCCGGATTGTGATGGACACATGAAAGTTCTGGGCAAACATAAACCTTTTTCTTGACCTCGGTGCCTGTTCTTTGCTTAAGCTTCCATGGTAGATTATGGCCTCTCCTGTGCAACTGTAGATTTTGGTCCCTCTGGAATCCTTTGTTGCAAATTTCACACACGAATCTGTTTTTCGCCATTAGGGAGCATGGCGACAGAGCAATCACTTCAGCACTAGGATCTGCATATATAAAAATTTCACATATTAATGCACAAACAGAGATTACAGTTTTCAATATAGTTCGCCCTGGTTACGAATCCTTCTTCAGATCTCACGGTAAAAACCTTGCATGTCATTTTTTTTTCTTTTTTTAATTTTCTTTTTTGGATATGTGAGTCTTGAACTTGAAACTTTTGGTCTTAATCATATTGAGCTAAGGAGATTTTGCATAATATCATTATCTTGACGCAATGTGATGAACACAACCAATTAGTCTCGAGCTTTTTTTCTTTATTTTTTTTTTTTTATTAATTGATTCCCAACAATTCACGCATAACCAAAATAGGATTTTGACCATCTATCTTTTTTCACCCCTTATCTGACAAGGGTGCTGTTGTCCTTGATGAATAAATAAAATAAATAAAATTTGTGATGCGCTTGCTTCAAATTGATGAGTTGCAGTTTGATTACAAATTAGAACCCAAAGTCCTTTTTTTTTTTTTTTATATAAGTACGGAAAAATTTACTAATAGGAAGAAAAAAATCAAAATTAACAGGAATGTCACAGATTAGAGCAAAAAATCCCTCGTGTACCGAAATTTAAGTGGAGCCATACCCAGAAAAATCCTTAATGTATGGAAATTTAATTGTAGTCATATCATGGAGAAGTTAAAAGGGTGACATAGGCTCGAAAGTTGTAAATGACATTTACTGATGAACTGGATGAAATACGACATGTTGTTCTCATGTAACCATGGGAAAATATTTTCGTGGTTTTCTGACTAAGTTTGGATTAGGGGACTGTTGTTAATTGGCGTATAATCATCGTAGGGTAAGTACCTCCTAGGTCGTGACACTGTTATGTCACAATGCTACACTGAACAAACACATGCGTGCACACAGACCCAGACGCGGAGTCTAGGAAACAATGGATATAACAAAAATGAATATATGTTTGCCTTACTGGAAACAATTAAAAACAAGGCAGGGCCAAATGAGTCATGACGAGAGAGAGGGAGAGAAAGAGAGAGAGGGGTAACCATTGATATTCCAGGAAGGAATATGCGTTGGCCTTGCCTGAAAGAGTTAAAAACAAGACAAAGTAAAAAGAGACCATGCCAAGGCAACAGTCCACATGCAATGATTGAGATCCAAGCCAATAATTGAACCTCTCCAACCGCATACAAACCAATAATTCAATACTACATTTCCAATCAAATAAATTTAAAAAAATATATTCCCTTTCGGAAGATAAAAAAAAAATAAAACAATGAGAGAAAAAGATTGTACACAAAAGGGACACAGGATAACCCATTTTCATCACCTTCTTGAATCGAATTGAACCAAAAATTAGTCACATAGTTTTAAATTTTGTCATGATCCAAAGAGACACTGAAGGGTGTGCATAAACCATGAAAATCAAGCTTAGTTAGTGATCCGTAAAAGCCGAGAACTGATATTTAAATCCTCAGGATTTTGAGATCATTGCATCAACATACCAATCAATAAGATTACATCAAAAAATTAGTCTTGGGGTTGTAATATTTGTACCTTTTGTTGTTTAAGCAATAAAGGTTTCCATTCATTTGTGAAAAAAAAAAATTATATGAAATGGGTAAACACCATAAGAATCATAAAAGCGAAAATCCTCAAAACGTTGTAAACGTCATTGAAATGGAAAAGCCATGCTTGCTCGATCTTGTAAGACATGACCCTTAATTCTATGTAAGCGTCCTCTATAAATTCAATAATTTATTTGATTTCTACGATGATGTATATGTGTATTTTATTCATTTACATGTGGAATTCATCCTAGCAAAGTAATGTTCTATGTAATAGCCCGAGGGGAAATTTTTTTTAACAAAAAGAAAAAAAAAAAGAAAGAAAAAGAAGTTCAAGGAAACATACCAGGATTTCCAGGCATATTTCTCTTTTTTTTGGCCGGCTGTGGAGTTTGCTGTACTTGAGTGGTAGTGGAACCATTGCTGTTGTTGGTGGTAGTAGTTGTAGAAGTACTTGAGGCTATGGAGTTCAAGTGATAACTTAATAGCTCTTGTTTTAGAACTTCCTCTCCACCACCAACGCCGGAATTCCCCGAAGAGAAGCTCCCACCATCACCTGTAAGTTTTGACATTGAAAGCAAAAAACAGAAAAGAATGGACCCTTTTGTCTTTCTTTCCTCCAATCTTTCCCAAATTCTCTTCTTGTTTCCTTCTCTCTTTGCTTGTTTTTGGTGCTTTGCTTGCTGCCTAGAGAAGGGTGTGCTATTTGTTAATTAGAGGGGAAAAAAAAAAAAAAAACAGAAACATAGAAGTTGGGATTTGTTGTAACTGGGGAGGACAAAAACCAGGAAATTCTCCTTCTTTTCTGGTGAAGAACAGGCTAAAGGTCATCACACAAGAGAACATATATAGGAACCAAGTCTTCTTTTGGATGTATTTTGCGAATATTACTATATAAATATATATATATATATATCTTAAAAACAAAACCTCTTTGAAATGCCCCTTGTTTTGTTTTGTGGTGTATCAAGGAATTGCCCTTGCCCAACATTTAAATCTTGAGAGAGCAGTAATGGTCTGTTAAGTCAACCCAAGTATAATTAATGCCTACATGCACAGGAGCCTTTCTGTTTTTGGTGCAAAGAGATTCATATCATAATCAAAGTAACTGGCAGTTTTTGGTTTGGAAATTAATTTTTAATAATATTAGCTCAAAAAGCTGCACTTGGACTACCCGGCGTTTGCCTAAAGATACGTTTTAAAGGTTATATGTCCAGATGTGCGACCAGTCGGTCAATCTACCCGAACAATGGTAGTCATAGCCCCGCACCATATGCTTTTTCATAAGAAAAAACAGTAAAACATACATTCTTCCTATTGATCCGATGATTATACGCATTTTAGAATCATAGCATTTCATTAATTTGGGGTACATCCGAGTGGCTAGTTACTTTATAAGGGGAACGTCACATGCTCCCAATTAGGAGCAAAAATCCTGTTATTGCGGGTCTTTCCATAAGGGCAAGTAATCAGGTCAATAATGTCTAAGTGGCCCACGAGTTGCATAAAAAAAAACAAAAATAGAAGAAGAAAATGAAAAACATCGGGGGCACTTTAGGTATTACAATAGGTTTATATCTCTCCCGTTCCGGCAAATCCGTCGGGGGCCTTCGGTTCAAGAGAGACACACACTGCCCGTGCTGCGCTGTTATTCCAGAAATGCCACTGAACTCCGGCCAAAAATCCGAGAAATTGGGAGGAGCAAAATTACAAAAAGAGACTTCTTCGCCGATGGAATCCTTCTTGAAAACAACCCACAACGAGAATGGAATTCATTCAAAAATCATTCTTGTTGAAAGCATTCGATCATTCCCAAAAGTTTACACGCACGCAATCAGAGAGAAAGTTATCTGCGGCAGATCCAATGTCAAATGAATAACTAAATAAAGAATCGGCCACCCTGATTTAATAATTTGGTTTTTTTTTTTTTTTTTAATGAAACCCAACTTCACTGCTTTAAAAAAAAAAAAGAAAAGAAAATCTTTTACCAATTTTTTTTGTGGATAAAAAAGGTAGTGCGTTTTATGTCGACGACCAGTTTCAAAATTCTATCTTATATAATTACGGCAATACTCATGCACCGATACTATTCCTAATTAATGGCCGTCACATTAAATTAGTACAACATTGAGTGTGAGTTTGATGTATTACTTCAGCCTTATCTAGGAGATAGAGACAAATATATTAATTTTATTTATGCGTCGTCTTTTCGTTTAGCTTAGGGTCTTTTCCCTTAATTTTTTAAAATTCTTTCTTCAAATTCGGATATCAACTGTGCCATTATTTTTCACGGTTAAAATGTGGGTTAATCACTTGATCGTAATTTGGGTTAATTACTGTGCTACAAACAGCTTTTTTCTAGTCTTTCTTCTTCTCATGTGTACTTTTTAAAAAAAAAAAAAAAAACTAATATTGTCCCACATACATAGTCGAAAGATTTCCATATTCTTATGCGTGTACGGGTGTAAAGTGAAGGGTAAAGAGCAATTTCAATATGTAAAATGGTGAAAAAATGAAACCCTACCCACCACCTGGCAAATGGCGGCCAACTTTAACACAAAAAGAGGATCTTGTAAATATAACATTAACGTTGAAATGTCACATTTACAGCATACAATATGTGTATATTCAAATGGGGGTATCATGATTGGCTCTTTCCAAGTGAGCTTGGAAAAAGAAAGGGTAAGCTGATTTGTTTAAAATGGGCGGCATTTCAAATTTTTTAGATTGGAGATCGTCCTCGATCACCTAAGCAAACGTATAGTACAGTCATCTGTTGCCCAACCTCGTCGGACAAAAGATGCATCAATCATTACTCATTTAGAGGAGTGAAACTAAGAATATTATAGCTTTGTATGAACGATGTGCTTACATAGTCAACGCAAAAGAGGTAATTTTTTATCCTAAATTAATCATGCCCACGATTGACTGAACTGAAGTAAAGTTGTATATTAATCAAAAGGCAGAAACAGGAAGGAATCAATGAGTGGAGAATTACCAATAAAATAAATGTCATCTCCAAAATCACTCATCCATAGTTAGTTTAAATGCCAAAGGACATTGTGTGGGATACGTATACATTATGAGGTTCGAATTTTCCTAATTGCATTCTATAAAACAAATGGATTTGGCAAAAGAAATTTGGGATGACTATCAGGGAAAAACCTGATTGTTACATTCCTACATTTGATGATAATTTGATAAGGATCACTAATAATGAGTTTGGTGAGCTTTCAACTTCATCAACAGGAACTCTTTTTGTCGGCATAATTGTATGTCTCAAGTCAACGGTGAAAAGATTGCTTTTTAAGCCAAACCCCAGTTTCTACTTTCTCGCAAAGTGATCATCTTACGATAAGGGCTTTTAAAATGATAAGGTTTTAACAAGCAATGGTTCAATCTTAAAGCTTCAATGACGAATCGTCGGTTCATCAAGATTCTCAGTGAGCTTAAACATGAAAGCAGGTCCACCCAACCCCTTCATATGTTTTTTCTTTTATTATTTTCTTTTAACTGTTACTGAATTAAAAATCAAAATTCAAACCAAGTAAATCGATGCTTATCATGGAAGAGACAAGAGTCCGGCATTGGTCCCCACCGAGTTTAGCTGGTACACCCTGTTTCTTGACTAGTGGTTTTCAGTGGCAATTGTTCAAGGAGATAAGTTTAAATACTCACCTTCCTTGAGGGGCAAAAAAAAAAAAAAAAAGAATTCATAACGTGGGGTAGCTGTTTTGTTATGGTGATTGACAGACATGGGACCTCGACAGCCAAAGTTGAAGTTGCTCGATGAAGGAAATGGCAGTTGCAAGCACTGTTAGCGAAAAGGAAAGTTCATAGCCTTCCTTTTTCCTCGTTGAAATTTCCAGGAAATGCGGTAATTTTGTCATTATACAAAAGTTCGGCTTTGGTTTTCAGGAATTCCAAGTTTGAAAAGGAAATCTCAGGGTCCCCAATGTACACCAAATTCAAAATTAAAATCGGAGATGTAATTTGCTATTCTGGAATTGATATCTTAAGGTCACCGGTGCGAAGAATTATGATTTTTTTGAAAAGGAAACATGAACATCCCCGATGCACATCGAGGTCAAAATCATAATCTGGGTAATAGTAAAAGAAATAAGCCAATTGGACTGTGGGGCCAAAAAATGACAGAGAGAAATGCGGGGAATTAGACCATTCGAGTTTCATTGAGATTTTTGATATACTCGATAATAAGAAAAGTGTGTTTAGGAAATATAAGATGTATTCAACGTTACCCTTCCCTTAACAAGTTAGGACTCAGAATTGTACCTACGAATAACGATAGAATAGCCTTAGCATTCTACTAAGGTTTGCCCTTTAAGCTCAGGTTCAAGTGAAAAAACAAAAAATGTGGAAAACGATTCCTTTGAAAGGTAATTGAAAGACAGTTGTATGCATTGATTCTTGAAGACAAAAAGAGGAGCCAGCAATGATGTTTCCTATATGCGCTCTTATTCATCAGGACAATGATGTTTGCATATGATGGCAACAAGACGGACTTTAAAGTAAATTTAGAAAAGGGCAAAAGAGAAGCCTTCTTCGAAGTAACTGAGAAACTTCCAAGTTTTTGGGTTGTTATGGCCGAAAAACCATCAGCTTTTGGCGCCATTGATGCAGTTTCCCTCAGTGCCATGCACTTTGATGAACTCGTTCATTCATCCATATTAATTTTGTCTCGCGCCATCTTGTCTGTCCACGTGTTATTGTCAACTGGTAGTCCTGGCCTCCCAACTGCCAGATTTGTGTATGCTTTCCTGTTTTCAATCCTAAAGGACTGCCCAAATGATTCTTTCCTCAACCACAAAATACACGGAAGGGGGAAAAATAAGAGAGAGAGAGAGAGGAAGAAGCTACAACGCAAAATGTAGAACAATTGACTCTATTCCATTCCCATCCTCTGTAAAATGGCCAGTCCGCCGGGCGCTTTTTGAAAGCATATCCAAGATGGGAATGCACAGTCTAGAAGAAGTTAAGTCTTTCCTTGTGCGTAGCCAGCTACTGAGCTAAATTTTCGAGAAAAAAGACTTGAACCTATTAAAAGCAGCGCCAACTGAAAACAGACCGATAACCCAACTTAAGGACAATGCACAGCCATGAAGATCCATTTCCAGCCAGGTACATTTCTTCATATTTGTCCAGAGTCTGTCCAATAGAATCCCTATCATTGGCGTTCCTTTGTTCCATGGCATCTGCAGTGCCATTTCTAAACGCTGCTTGATCTTACTATGACTTTGCTGCTGGACCTCCGAGAGGAACTTCGAAATGAAGTTTCTTGTGCGGCCCTTGTCCCTTTCTTTCCATTCAACAATCTGCATTCAAGAGCTTCCAATGCTCTAATGGACAACAGTCGGTTTCTTGGGCTTTTCCTCCTATGACCCATGTTAAGCTGCTCCTCTGCGGGATTAGCATTGGTAGAGCTACCCAGTGCCTTAGGGTCAGGCCTTCTTGTGTCAGATAACAAGCATGCAATACTGGCACTCGGTGACTCCTTCCCTACCTCTGATCGTGGTTGGTTATTGCCACCTTTAGATTTCAATGTAACTTGAGGTACATTCAATTCTGCTTGAAAGACTGGTGAATAATGACGAAACATTCAAACAATCTAGGGAATATCTCATTTTTGTTATCTTGGACAGTTTCCCCCTCTGGTTCAGACTGGAGTCAACTAGAGTGAACTTAACATGATTTAGATTGTGAGTGGAAACTCGAGGTTTTAAGTAACAATTGGATTTCTGAATATATGTATTATCCCGGTCTGCTGTCACTCCTGAAAGAAGTCCATCCTCATCATTGCACATGCCATCTATAATTTCTTCAGCTTCAAGCTCCATAAGCTTTGGCTCAGATGTTACTTTGTTTAAGATGTCACTAACAGAATCAAAGTAGTGATTTCCTTTCTCGAGTTTGCTTTTTGAGAACTTCCCAATACCAGGAACGAGAAAAACCAGGCAATTTTTAGAGTCAACAATACCCCTACTCTTTGGTTGCTCAGAGTGCCACCCTCTACCTAGCAAACAGGCCCAAACAGCTTCCCAGAAAATATCATTACAGCGAGCTTTGCTCAAACGGAAGCCCCCTGTCAAGATCCTGATTATGTCACTGGGTGTAAGAGATGAACAATTTTTTCCAACTGGACACGCAGCGAACAGATTGCACTTCACGGGTTCCACGGCGAGACTCATGAGATCTTCCTTCCCCTCACCAACACCGATAGCTTGCACAAGAATTTGAATGCCTACAGCAGCCTTCAAACTGGATACATAATCTTCGAGTGTAATTTTTTCCTCCATAAAAGCTCTAGAGACCTGACAGCAGAGCACAAGTAAAATCAGAGAAAGGACCACTCTTTATAGGGAACGCAAAAGGTAAACTTAGCTGCGTGCCTACATTGCCCATTTGTAGCATCGAGAAAAAGATTTCTACTCTAAAGCTTCAAAAATTTTGATTTCCAGGAAGATAGAGACACTGGTGGTTGTAGTTAGAATACTCCTGGAAGCCATTACAACATTAATGCCAGCTATCGAGGAGGACACGTGAGCATGTTTCTGGAAATATTTTAAGGAACTTCCAGCCCAATAAAGAGGATTGCATTAAATTTTAACTCTATGTGGTAACTTCTTTATATCACTTTAACTTCCTGATGAAAAGAAGCAAATCAAGGAAGAAAAGTGAGCCATAGAGGAGTTGAGCTACTGACTTTAGGCATTTAAATTTGAATTTTACATACCTAAAAACTTTTTTAAGAAGATAGAGCCCGTAGAAACAAAGACTTGTCAGTTTATAAGTTCTTGAATCTACCAAATTTTGAGCCATCAGCCATAGCTGAATATATTTTTATTATCCACCATGTTAATATATTAAAAAGCATTGCAAAGGCTTACAGAACACAATCAAGATTCTACAGAGACACAGATTCTCCAAAAGGCAGGGAAGAAACTCGTAAACGGCTCGGTACTTCCTCTATAATATAATATAGTTTATTCATGACTCCCCAGCTAGCTTTTTGAAAAGTCAGATGTTGATCACAAGTACACTCGTTTTAGTGAAAGATATTTCCAGTGCCAAAATGCTTCAGCAAAAATTTCTCTCTTTTGGAGCAGTTTAGCACTTATGTTGCTAACCATGGACGAGAATATCGAGGTTAAGCAGAAATACATGCAAAATGTGGCACACTTTGAATTCAATGAGAAAGCAATGGTTTTGTGCCAGCATTAGCAAATAACAGCAGAGGTTAGCATATGATGTAAACTAAATAACAGCATGTGTGAACTCACAGCAAAAAGGTAAAAGTAAGCTAACTCACCCCAGTGACAGGAACTTAATCAGCATATGCATACATGATCACAGATGAATGAATTTTTCATACAAAACAAGTTACATGTTGCATTCATAAAGGTGAACTATTGAATACCTCCTCAAAAGTAATTTGTTAATGCTCTGGGACATGGGGTCGCAAACGAGATAAAGGTTCCCGCTGCCCTCACAGGGTAAAAATTTTCTTGCCGTAGAGACACTTCTTTCTCTTTGCCTTCCAACCATCTGACCATTTCCTATAATTATCAGACCCATAAAATTCTCCATGGTAAAACGTCAATATTTGTCCCATCTCTTTGTTCACCTTGAAACTCTTGACCCGCACAAACTTTTTGCCACATATGTATAAACCAAGAATAAAACTATCTACTTCAGCTTCATCCCAGGGCGCATTCGCTGAACCAGGAAGAAGAGAACAATTTTTGGTTTTGAACCAGCTGATCTATGTTAAAGCTTCCCGTCACCTTGCTTCTAAGATTTGCCAGTTTTGATTCCTTTTTGATTATCCAGTAGTTCAGCTTTGAGTTTTGGGCATTCCTTTTTTTTCTTTAAAATTCTTCTTCCTCTTTCTAGGTTTTAGGGGCTCCTTTTTATTAACGGCATCATCAGATGTAGTCGGACATCCAGGGCCTTCATTCTCTATCTTATTTTCCGTACCATATACAAACGTAACTGGGATAGGCAAGCCCAGAAGAAATATATGATAAACATCAACCACAAATCCCACATCAAAAGGGTCTGTTAAAAGCCGAAAACACTCAGGTTCTGGGAACATTGGAGGAATTTCCGCTCGATACTGATCACCAACACGGGAATGCATATTTGGAGTTCCACATAAACCAGTTACTGTATCAGTAAGCTTGGAGGAACCAACTGCTCAAAAGTGGATAACTCAATAATAATGCCATTGTGATCCGGCTGAGTTGACTCCCTCTGCCAAAAAAGTATAGACATTAACAGAATATACGTAAATTCATGAAAGCTTACATTACCCGGAGTAAGTAAACGACTTACCAAAAGTACACAAGTAAATGTTGACCAAGATTTAGAGTGCTCAACTCTCAAAGATCCTTTCCAGAGATAGAAATGTGCATCGGAGAACCTGATGTCTACCAGCTGCAACTGTTAACCGGCAAGTGTTCACCGTTTCCCCCTTTTGGGCAGCTGTGCTTTGTTTCACAAAATTTGCCCCGCGAAATAGCCCACACTTTATAGAATGCCCCGCCAGACTTTGATTTTGCCAAATTCATCTTCCTTATTCCAGAGTGTAATGTCTCTCGCATTTTCAACTGATGCGATACACAGATGCAACTGGATAGATGGATGGATGGCGGGAGAGGCTGATTGGATCCCCCGGGGGGGTTCAATTCCTGACAATACACTGTTACTGGATGTAAAACTCTACTGGACTAATGGGACTAATTCATTTGTTAAGGCCTATGGCCTCCAACAAAATGGTCCGTGCCAAGAATAGTTACCAAATGATGGACCCATGAGTATGCGTCCATTTTGTTTCAGTATTTGTCTCCTGTTTCCAATATTGAAAAAACATTAGCCCACTTTCCGAGAATGAAGGGACCCCCCCCCCTGCAGCGCGGAGTACAGGAACCTGGGCCTATGCATTTCTTAGTTTTGGGGTTGGTTTTGCTCTTCTAATAGCAATTCGAGTTTGGGATCGACCACTCCAAACACGAAGTCTGATGCAGCCGCAATCACACCGTTTGGCTACAACTGTAAAATACAAATATATATATATATTTTTTTGGATTCTAATTTTAAGAAAGAGATTGTAAATTTTATGAAAATAAGAAGATTTACTTTTATTATGTAACTAATGCTTCAATGGACATTCTAATGAACCAAAAACAAAATTTAAACTTTTGATTTGAGAAACTAGTTTTAAATTCACAGGAAACAAATACGAAAAGGAATTCACAAAATAAGTTAAGTTTAGCCATTGTATAGTCCACAGCCCGATACATTCCTTGATCAAGCAAATTTGAATAGCTTTAAATGGGCTACGGGCAATTGAGATGGACGGAGTATGAACCTTATGTCTCATGTAAGAAAATCGGGCTGTTGGGTGTACAAAGATCGCAAGGCCATGGGTGAATGGACTATGATTGGCCGCAGGGACCATTTTTCAGGGCCACAACAAAAGGCTAAGGCTTTTCTCAAGACGAACCTAGACGCGGACCCCATTCGGCTGTGGCCCCAACAAATTGGCCCGTACCAATATCGATAGCCACATGATGGACCCATGAGTACGAGTCCATTTTGTTTCAGTACTTGTCTCCTGTTTCCAAAATTGAAAAAACGTCAGCCCACTTGCCGAGGATGAAGGGGCCCTTGCGGTTGCATAGAGGAGGACGGGAAACTCGCCCAACACCTGGGCTTCTTCATTTCTTAGTCTTGGGGTCGGCTTTGTCCTTCCAAAATTAACCTGACCTTCCTGTATGCGGTTTGGGTTCAGTAACTACGAACACAAAGTCCGACACACACAGTTTACCTCTTTCGATGCGGTGCCGACCGCAATTACCCTGTAAAGCATGTGACGTAAATTGGATTTTATTTTTTATTTTTTATTTTCAAAACTCTCCAAGTATTTAAAAATAAGTAGTTGCAAGGCTGTTGCCGCCCCTCTGGTCAGATAAATTTGTTTATTGTTTTCTTTACTCAAATGATTTCCTTTTAAACTAAAGAAAGATCTTGGTGAAAGAGCAGCCTATACCCGTTGGACAGAAGGAATATTGGCTTTTTAAAGCAAGAGATTCGTTAGGTCGGTTGTCTTGACGCGGGAGAGACAACCTCACATTTCAGAAACACGGTGTAGCGATTGATCTTTCTCTTACACCCTCGCGCAAACTTGATCAATGAGTGCAAGGACTTGTTGAGAAGAAGAGAATAGGCGTTACAGCTGCTCCATGCTTATTGAGAAACGAACGAGCGAGAGACTCTCCTGCTGCCGAAGCATTAAACCAGGAGGAAGATCTTTGTTTTTCTAAGAGGCCACCAAAAGAGCAATGCAATTGATCCTTGATGATGCATGTGTGGTCTCCTTGTTCCGTTCCATGGTCGTATACGCTGTACTCTCCCACTTACCGGAAAAGCAAAAGAAACGTAGCGCGGCGGTGTAGGAGAAAGCTAATTATACTCTAGCAAATAAAAAAAAAGTACCCTTTCCATTTCTCTCGGAAATTTTAAATTACTAGCCCTACCCACCACCAAAAAGTAAATAAACTAATTACAGAGACAATAACAGATAAAGGGTCTCTTAAGCGTACAGGTGCAACCAGATCATATGTCTCTTTGAGTGTGTGATAAAAGACAAAGAAAAACGTTTTTTCAGTAAATATTCCTGAAGGACTTCCAAGTAAATGAATTTGGATCTTAATAATATATATATATATATATTGGGATGTAGTGCTCATAACTCTTTCTATATGCACTTCTTTGGTGCATTATTGGAAACCCTAGGGCTGGATGGGTCGACAAAAGAAGAACTGTACAGCCCCATGCAACACGTTATGGCATACTTTCCACAAGAGATCATCGGGTGTCGGAATAAGCCAATAAACAAAATATCAAGCAATCTTGAAGGGAAATCTTTATGACAACCCACGAAATGAATGTTTCTCTCCCAAGTTTTAGAACCTATATCTACCGAAAAGTACTAAGTTTACTTCATGTTTGTTTCTCTTTAATAGCATGTCTTAATCATCACGACAATGGACAAAGAAAAATGAAAAACTTGAATTCCACCAAGTTTGCTCGATTGACAAAGAGATGAGTTATAACTAAGGATGTGTGGCCGAGGCATTCATTAGGGACTCAAATCCGGGCATTATGAGTTTAAATAATTCTATATTTGAGTACGATAGGATTTGGCTGCTGATTCGGGCAATTCATAGGTTAACTGAATGGTCAGCCCCACGATTCTCACATCAGACTGTTTAAAGCATCGGAAAAACTTTGTAGAACTAGCAAGGAGTTTCAAAGTAGCATATGATTGTGCAAGAAAATTACAAACTCAAGTATAAAAGTAACACATAATTGTACAAAAATTATCGACTTCTTTTGACCGGCCCGGCTACTTTTGGTAAGTAAATTGAGATCAAATCATCAACCCATAAGATATAATCAGATTATGTCGAAGTGCACCCAAAGTGGATGGTTGTTAGCTGTCGTACAATATTATACGCTATTTTTGTACCCCAAATCACTTCATGATCACATACGTGCACCCCTAAATTAATTTAAAATCAACGTACCTATCAATGTCGAATATCCCTTCCGTAGACCTAAAATTATTCTTCTGAAACATGAATTGTTCTTAACCTTGGCAGCGGAGAGCAAAATCACGAAGAGAAGATATTGTGATTAGAGCCCCAGTTATAGCATTTTACTAGCAACTAAAGAACATCGTGCATAATGCTGCATTGTCTTTTTAACATTGGAAAGGCGTTTTAAATTCAGGGGAATCTGAACCACTGAATATGTAATTTCTTGCGACATAATTAGGTCCTGGTAAAATCTGATCCAGTACTTTTGAGCTGCATAAGTTGACCAGCCAACCAAACAGAATTATGTTCATAATTGCAAATGCCAGGCTTTGCCACTAAATATAGAGACAAACCTAAATTAACCCAAATTTCAGACGTATTGTTTAGTTTAATCTTATGAGAGTTTAAAATCATTAAGTTGAATAACTTTTTAATATGATGTTAGAATTTATTACGTGTCACTATTAATTGAGAATTTGTATAGGTAAAACTAATTTATACTGTATTTATACTTTTAGTCTAATAAATTTCCCAGTCAGTGAGTTAAAAGTTTATTATATAAATTATTTTTTTTCTAGTCTCTCGCGCCAAGGAATTATTTCACAAATCCTCTAATAGGTAAAGTCAGCAAACTTGAACAACAGACATAACACCATAAGCACAAATGCACAACCTCAATACACTGCAAGTAGAAAAGGTTAGAACGATAGTCATTTAAATTTGCCTGGGATTACTGGAATTCAAGTTTGTTGGCATACTTTCGCTTAGAACTTAATTGCTGGATATAACTGCTAAAGACGATGGTCATTTAGGTTTCTAGCAGAAACTGAGTAATTGAAAACTGTTTAATTGATCTAGGAATGACAATATCAAAACGAGCAAGATATATATCAGACCTATGTACCGAAAAATGACTAGATTTAAGACCATAAAATCAGTGATCATCAAAACTAAAGCCTACAATAAGATGATGTTTTGATAAATAAATATATATATATATATATATATATATTATCAGTGGCAAATATAAAAATAAATATTTTCCATTAAGTGGGAATGAATTTTGCGTGCCATACTTTTAATATTATTAGGTTTTTCTCACCACACCATCCAAAGTCAAACATCTTTTATTTGGGTGTGCGTTGTTTCCAAGAGCAAAATTTCCACCACAAACATATAGTTTGTTCAACCTATTACATCAATGATTCATCATCTTCGGAAAAATATAACCTCCTATGTGGATGATAACCATAATCATACATTTGTAAATAACCTTATGTTGCAGGGTATGTCACAAGTGCATCGGGCACACATACCCACAATCAATCCGCCTTTGATCAAGGGTTAGTGCTGGTCATCCCTCTGAGTAACTGTCGTAGCCTCAAACACCCAAAAAAAAAAAAAAAAGTACACATGTGCACACATGCATACCTTCGTACGCACAAACGCCTCTATATTTAGAACCGAGGCTGCCGATAAAGTGCACTGGGTGAGAGAGGATCCTAGCAGTTAAAAAAAAAAAAAAATGGCCGATGAACAAGATCGATTGTTGCCAATTGCAAACGTGGGTCGAATCATGAAAAAAATCCTGCCACCAACTGCCAAGATTTCCAGAGGAGGGAAACAAACAATGCAAGAGTGTGCCACAGAATTCGTAAGCTTTGTGACTAGCGAGGCAGCTGACAAGTGTCACAAAGAGAATCGCAAGACAGTGAACGGAGATGACATCTGTTGGGCTCTCAGTTCTGTAGGTTTTGACAACCTTGCTGATGCTTTAGCGAGGTACTTGCATAAATATAGGGAGGCTGAAAGAGAGAAAGCTAATGAGAATAAAGGCACCACCACTCAAGACAACAATCACAAAAGTTGGAAACCTTCAGAGCGGCAAATTGATGAGGCCCTCACCCTGCTAGAGTTTAGGGTTCTCGAGAAGGGTAACAGCAGTTCTCTACCTCCTACTAAGCATTCTTGACCAATATTAATATTGCCTGCCATGCATGGTGTATGCATGGCGGGGTGTTTATCAAGACGAAGAAGAAGAAGAAGAAGTTCAAACAAGATGATGGTGTTGCAGGGGCTTCATCACAGATAGAAGATCTCTAGAGCAGCTGTAATGATTCCACAAATATTGGCTCTCTTTTGTGAAATCAGTTTACCACTCTTGAGTCTCTGAGGTAAGATCAATCCTTCTCCTTCCGTTTGTTCTCTACATTGTTTCAGAAGTCCTCTACCTCTGGAGATTTCTTTTAAATATCTTAGCTTGCGCCATGGCTAGAATTGAAAGAATTGACTGACTTTGAATAGGTAACAAATTAATCACTAAGCTTTCCAGCTCATAATAAGTCAGAAAAAGGTATTTTGCAAGGGAGGATTTACGATTCCGGAATCTGGGTGCTGAGTACATGCCAAAGTTGAAAATAACCGAAGGAGATTATTATGCTATGGAAACAACTTGTTTTATCGTCACCGTCCAAAGCTGTTTCTTTTTCAGTTACTGCTCATCTCTCGATCTCGGGAGTTCACATAATTTTCCATGCCAATTAAAGGCCAACAAAGGATAGAGACAACTATATTTTTTACCGGCTGAAGGAGATCATTTCATGTCGAGTATGTTCATCAAACTAACTAAAATATACTCAAAAATGATTCCAAACACTCTAGTCCAGAGTGTATAGTTTCTCAATCTGTTCTTTGATGATTCTCCCTACAATTTGATCGTGTAAGAAAAAAGAAAAGAGGATAATAAAATGGTTGCAAAACTGGAATCACATAAATGATGGGATGCGCTACGAACAATTCCCTTCATGTCGAGAGACATCTCGCCTTTGGAAATTTATCTACCGAAGAAGATGGGAAACTTCCTAAAGGAGGTCTAATCATATCACCAGGCTAAGATTTTAGTCAAATACAATTCTACTACGTGTAATCTCCCACTATACATTAGCCAAAAACAGGTTAAAGCAAAGGTAATTAAAGTACCGAGCAGGCAAGTTTAGGACTTGCAAGGCCCCATAATTTGGGACCACTGCGTTGTAGCTTAGAAAAACATGATTTGTTGTTATTTTTTTATTTGTGAAAACTCAATAAAAATCTCAGGCATGAATATTTTTTAACTATAAATATAGCCAAGGGCTCCTGTGAGGTCCTAGGAATAGGGGGACCAGTTCTCAACTATCATCTGTTTCTGCAAAAGATGGAATCCAGAAGGTGAAGGTGTGCCTGATACAAAAAGGAGATGCGAGGATAGTCCCCACTAAAATTGTTTCCCAACAAAACGAGCAAAACATTAAACAAAATGCAGTACAGTACATTAGACAAAAGCTGAAAGCCTCAAAACATTCGAACCAACAATGCCGTGCCACATGATGTTTTTCTTGATACATTAAATGAACTCTGCAAATAACAACTGTATCAATTGCAATAACAGACAATGTTTTCCACTTTGTCTTAGCATTATGATATCATTGCTTGCTGCTTCCATAGGCCGTGACCATGGAACTGCGGCATCGAGCTTCTAAACTGCTTGCACTGCCTTGCTTTGTTGGCAAATGCCGAGTTGCGCATTGGCAACAGCGAATCTGAATTAATTAAAGGGAAAAGATAAATGGAATCAGAGTCACACATCACACACATATCGTTGCATATTTTTAGTAATTAATAATGGGAACCATACAAATGTGCAAACGATCATAACGTGGTGCGATGTAAGTTTCCGTTTTTACCCACATCTGTTGACCCGCGCATTGATACCCATTAAAGAAAATCAAAGTTGGACTGCATTTTTTTTGTACCAATTTTTCGGGACAGGAGGAGGCGAGAGGATCACTGATTTTTCCTTGTCAAACGCAGCGAAAACTTTGCAAACGGTACAACTTGCCCTTATTTAGACTTGGAGAGCTGCATTGATCCTTTCAAACAATATTCTCGTCCCCATTGAATCACAAGAGTGTTACCTTCCAACGAATTAAAAAGGATAACGTTTAACATCATCATCGGATGTTTGGAATGGTGTTTTTTCTTTTTTCTTTTTCTCCTTTTCCCGGGAAAAAATAAAAAGAAAAGGCAAAAATGTAATAGACTTATAATTTTAGCCCGTTCTTCTTCCGTGCGTTTGCGTTGCCAAAAATATCGGGTTCTATCGTATGTATGTAGGTGCTAGACGGTCCGGTCTGTCTGAGAAAGAAACGCGGATCACTAATAGAGAAAAAGCCCAAGTCACAGCAATCCGTTTGAGATTGAGCTCTTCTACAAGCCCAAAAACTCTAATTAATTTTGATGGGGGAATTGGGCCTCTGCTGCAAGCACCAATGCGCCATCTACGTTGCACCACTCAGCCACAACCCCCCTCCCTTCCATTTCTTTCCGCGGCATGTTTCCTACTCACGAAAGAATTGGTGAACATCTACAAAATGAACCCCTAAGATTGTCTCGACAATTGGACATATAGCTAATAAATATCCGGGGTAGCTAAGTTTTCTGATCTGCCGGATTTTCTTCAAGGGCGACCCAGGACAATGGATGGATATATTTAGAAGCGAACAGGCAATTAAGCAAGCAAGACCACAAGCCAGAGACGCCATTCCAGGGCCAGCAAGATGTTAAGCCGCCGGTTCGGATGTGCCAAAATTGTACAAAGTTATAGCCGCAAGAACAAATTAACAGGGTAAAGAATCAAAGGAAAATCAAAGCCACAAAAAAAAAAAAAAAAAAAAGGGAATGGAAGGAAAACATCCTCCCCCACCCCCACTTGGAGGAATCCCATATTTTGCTGTGTCCAAGTGTTTTATATGCTGCAGAATTTTCCCCATAGCCGTGTTGGAAAGTGTGGAACTTGAACTGGAATGAAAAAAGAGAACAATAATGGGAGTGGAAATCATGTTCGGCCTCTGGCTGACTCCGTGGGCTAAAATTAAGTTGTAAGCGTATGCGAAAAACCCCCTGATATTTGGTTGAAGCTGCCACACTCGCGGTACAAAATTATTGCAACGTCCCACAGACTTTGACTAGTTTGCAATCGATGGGGCCAGTAGTGCCAATGTAATTGGGATCAGACGATTGGAGATTACCAGTCTGAAGTGGTCTGGTAGGCTTCCGCTACACTGAAACTAAAAGCCCCCGAGGCCGTCGCTTTCAAGTTCAACAATGATTATAACTTGTAAGTAGAGACATTGCTTGGCAAAAGCCCTCTCAGTCTAATCATTGAGTTGGAATCTCATTGTCTGTTGTGGCCAATCAAAGGTCTTCTCTTTTCCTCAAACAACCGGACCCAATTGCTGAAAAAAAAAAAAAAAGATAAAAATCAGGGACGAAAGGAATGGTTTACATAGCCTTTAACGTTGACATTAAACCTCTGCATTCATTCTTGTAATTTGGCCTTTCAATACAAGCGGAGTCATTTTTCAACAGCGAAAAAACGTGATCAACCGAATCCCTGAATTCACCCGGACACCTCCTTTGCTTATAACCGCACAAATCACGAACGAAATGATTTGTCGAGGACGAGTTTTCTTAGAATATAACAAAAAAAGTGCTTCAAGAAATGCTCGAGTAATTAATGACTTAAATTTATATTTTTGATGCAAAATTTATGAAATGGGCAGAGTTATCACTGACTATTAAATTACCATTATTGGGAAATTTACAATATAAAAAAATTTGTAATAAATAAAAAATATATAATTAAACAAATAGATTAAAGAAAAAAAAAGTAAGTAATAATATAATAAAGATAATATAAAATAACAAAAAATATGAATTAATTATATCCTACTTTATTCTTTAAACAAATAAAATTATATTAAAAAATTATTTTATTATCTTTTCATATCTATTAGATTATTTAATAAATATTGCTGTAAAGTAATGTTCTAAATTAAAAGAATGCGGTATTTGAATCCTATACATATTTTGATCAAATGCCCGACTAAGATAATATTTCTGGGAATTCCACGATTTTTGGCTACGCTAGTGAGGGTAACTAGCTTTACAAGAGCAGGGAAGCCATTTAATAACGTGATTGCACAGTCTCGGGTGTAGATTTTGCCAGGAATTTTCCGAATTTATTCTTTTATTTATTGTTCTCCTACTTGGTATAAATGGCAAATAAATTGCAAACGGCCTGAATTGGGACTCGTATATTCGGCTTGGCCTTTGGATGTTATTCGCGCACGAGAACTCTTTTGAACCTCAACATTTACCAGCCTTGCAACATATTAATAAATAAATTATATTTTTTATCATCAAATTTATTACTTATTTTATTTTTATTCTTTAATTTTAATCTTATGAAATCAAACCATCTAACTTTTTATTTATTTATTTATTTATTTTTTAAATCATCCGACCCCATATATTTTATTTATAGAACTCTAACGAGACGATGACATGACCACAATATTTATCGTTTTATCATTATAATTCCTTACAACAATTTAAGAGATATTTTAATGATTAAGAATATAATTTTGATTTATGGTTTTTGAAAAATAAATATAAAATTTATAAAAATTAAAATAATATATTTATTATATAAATTACAATTTAATAAATTATTTAATAAATAAAATCGTCATAATTTCTTATGCAATCAATCATTAATTAAAAATATAATTTAATTAAAAAAGAGTTTTCCATAAATAATTTTAGAATCATATCGTAAAGGGCAAAACAAAAAAAAATAAAAAATAAAAAAGTTATTTGTCGTGATTTTAATCATTAAACTGTTTTATTAAAAGATGTCAGATTCCTTTATTACGCGAAAATGAACCTATAAAGTATTTGATGTTCTCGGGGAGAATAATTGTTGTTTCGAATCATCCTGTAAAATTAGGAGTATCCCAACGTCTTTCTCTAACTACTCGTAACTAACTAATTACTGTTACGAGTTTTTTTCTTTTCTTTTCTTTTGAACCCAATTGGTGTGTACTTCATCTCAAGCTATTTTTTGTATGTACTTTTCCTTCTTTTTTTTTTTTTCTGTGTACTAAAAAAGTTATTGAATGTATCAATCACGTCACAGAGAAAATAAAATAATATTTTTTATAATCCTAATTTTAATTTTATTAAAATGAAACCTTTTTACACTGAAAACTTACTTTTTGTTTGGTATTTGATATATGATAATTTCAATTTTATTGCGACATAAAAACTGAATATTATGGAAAGAAGATTATTAATATGGCCCCTCCGCAAGGATCAAATGCACAAGACGAAAAAGTAAAGATCATGCATAAGTTTCAAATGGTTTTCATTAAACCCCATGTCTTGATCTTTCTCACATCGATTGAACATTTTATCATTTTTAATACTTTAATTAAAGGGGCCATTGCCTTAACACTAAAAGACACAGAATTTTGCATTCTGTGTATAATATTTTATATAATAAAAAAAATTTCTTACGAGTATTATTATATTATTATAATTTTTTTTTTACTTTATATAAAACATTATGGGTGTGACATAAACTATTTTATACACAATAAGAATTTTTGTTTTGGTATTGAATTGTATCCACGAGACTGGGTGTTTACAAATACTTCGCCTTTAATTAATATGATATTAAAAGCTGTTGGTTTAAAATCTGTATAAATTAATTATAAAAAAAAAAAAAAAAACATAAAGAAACATAAAGAGTTGTGAAAAACTGCACGCATCAAATCACAGCCCACAGATTCTACCACAAGGCATTCATTTATTGCATTGAACTACTAGTTTTCTCCTTTATATATATACATTTTGTTTTTCAAGGTTACTGTCCCTTCTCTTTTTCTGTTTACTGTCTTTAGTCATCAGATTCTCACCCATGTAAAGATAATCAGGAAAAAGAAAAGAACACTGAAAAATCGAAAACCCTTTTGAGATCTGAACAATGCCAGTTCCCCTTTTCCCTCTGTCCTTGTAAAAAAAAAAAAATTAGGGTTTATCCTTGTTATCACTCCTCAGTTCCCGCGAAATTAGCGCCAGGCTCAGCCTCTTTCACTCAATCCTCCTCATGGGTTTCACTGTTTTGGGCCTCTAGATTCGATTAGCCTCTAAAGATTCAATCTTGTACCGGATCAGGGCTCCAACTGTTGGGTGGTTTTGTTATTCTTGGTGCTTTCTTTGGCCGGTTATTAGGGTATTTTCGTGTCGGTTTGATTTGCTGAATTTTGGGTTTGAATTGTTTATCAAAAGGGTCTGACATAGGTGGGGTTTGAATTTAGTTGGCTTTGCATTTAGGGAATTATTGAATTCGAGCTCAAATTCAGTGGCTTCAGTGGTTCTTGATAAGGATATTAGGGCAGGTTGGAAGTTAACAGCTTTTAGGGTTTGGTTCTTGGGGACTCTGCATGTGTAAGCAGCAAGGGGTCCTCTGCTAGACTGTGGAGGATCCCTATTAAGTGTGGGTCTTTTAATTTTAATTGTCATTGCGGGAGTTATGAATCAGATACATGCAAATAGTTGATCAGCTGATTTCTTTTTCATCCTTTACAAGGTGGGGAGTTATTGTAAAATAGGTAATTCGAATCAATATTGCTTGCTGAGTTTATTTATAATTATATTTGGGAGGGGAAATGTTTGGTTCTTGTCCAAATACTGGCCATGGAAATAGTGGATTAATTCCAATGCGCTTTGTCTGGCCTCATGGAGGGAGAAGTGTTTTTCTCAGTGGTTCTTTCACTAGGTGAGTTTCTAATATTTGTTTGTTTGGGATGATTTTTCACCTGGCCTTTTTTAATTTTTGAAGATTTTTATTAAAAAAGAAAAAAAAAAGAAAAATTCTGACAGATTCATAATAGCGAAAATAAAAAGGAGTTTTTTTTTTTTTTTTTCGGAAAACAAGTTTTGAGTGGACACATAGATGGTTTTCTGGTTCTGTTATCGGTAATATATGGTATTTTGTTAGGTTTTAAGATTTATGCCATATGGTTTTGTGATCTGAACAGGTGGATTGAACATATACCCATGTCCCCAGTGGAAGGTTGCCCGACTGTATTTCAAGTTATTTGTAGCTTAACACCGGGATATCACGAGGTTAGCTAACTTCTGTGGTCATTATAGCCATTGTACTCAAACCGATTTGTGCAAATATGTTCAACAGCTATGCCTATGATAAATCATGTGGTATTGTTTTGTTTTTTTGTTTTTGTTTTTGTTTTTTTTTTTTCTTTAATTGCATCACAAAAAGTAAAGTAAGATTATTGATGGTAAATGGTAATGATGTCCTGACTTCACGTGGTGTGATTATCTTACTTGAAACACGTTGTCAAACTCACCCTACAGCAACACAAAAATAGAGCAAAAATACACAACTATGTAGCAGCTTGTAAATCTTGAACAAAGTAGGGGCCTGGGAGAGAAGAGGAAAGATAGAAGAAAAGGAAAAATTTAGTGGAGCATTGGCAATGTTTCCTTTGATAATGCATTGTTGGCATAATTTATGGTCTATGCTACCAAGGTCCTGTGATACTATTGGAGATCAAAGAAAACCAAGTTTGAAACAGAAAAGGAAATAGGCTTATCATATAAATTTGTTATGGATTGAAATATTGATGTGAAAATGTGTACATAATTGTTGGATCACATAACTATATCATAAACTAATATTTCTGTCTTACTTTTACTTTATTAACTGTTAGTTTGTTTTATCTTAAGTTTTTGAAACTATTGATGGGAGGAATACATTATTAGGTTCCATATTTTGCATTTGCATGGTGCAGTCTGAAGTTTTGATGCACATCTTATGCTGTATGAGACAAACTCCAAATTGCAAGACAGAGTAAAAGGGAAAGTGAAATACACCAATTCTGCCTTCTCGTTAACTTTACATATATGTTCAGAGATGATTCAAATTTTTACAACTATGATTTTGCAATGAATGAATAATTTGCTATATCGTATCTACAGTAATTTCATAAAATTCATTATCATCTAAGAGGGAAACATATGCTAAAGGAATGACTTATTTATTGATGCAGTTGATAGTCCTTTCTAACAACAAAAATAATGGAATAGGGTAGAATGGTGGATTATCTTGTGATGATATTCTTTGGATCCATTTCATAGGGTCATGACTTTGTCATGGCTTCTAACCATCAAGCCTCCATAGGTCCAGATTTTGCATCATTAGTACATTGCCTTTTGTGTTAGGTCAGGGTGTTTCTGTTTTGGTAATGTTATTAGGGTTTGCCTGGTTTTGTGCCAACTGCCACACTACTGCAACGCTCGTTTATCCGAGCTTGGGATCAGCAACACCAAACACAATATCCCATGCAGGCAGAGTTGCCATACTTATGGACTATAGATTCTGTTGTTAATGGTTGTGTGGTATAGAACATCATGGGCATCAGGTTGCCATCCTCTGTTCTTTCCTTTTCCAGCATGCTTATTTTGAGTTATATTTGGTGACATTGCAGTACAAGTTTTTTGTTGACGGTGAATGGCGGCATGATGAGCACCAGACCTATGTAACTGGGAATTATGGCATAGTAAATACTGTCTTCTTGGACGGTGAACAGAATATGATGACTGCAATCTTCAATGCTGAGATGCCGGGGAGATCCAACATGGAACTTGACGAGGTCTTTTTTCGTCCGGTAAGGGATCTTATTGATTGGGAAATTCTAGCAGGTTATCAAAGCCTATTGTCTTGTCATGGTTATTTCATGTTATGCATACTTATTTTTTTAAGTACTTTTTTGCTTCCATCTCGGCTGGTGAGTCTGACTAGCCCTACTTGTTGGATCTGTCATTCATTCAATGAGCTTATTTAGAGATATAGGTCCATTTGTATCTCTTCTCTTACCTTGCCTCCTGCCATTCTCTTTGTATACCCATTGTTAGTGTCATTGTTTGGTGCTATTTTCCAGGAAATCATTCCAAGTATATCAGAGTCTGATTTGGAAATTTCTCGTAATCGTATATATGCATTCTTGTCCACGCATACTGCATATGAACTGCTTCCCGAGTCAGGCAAGGTTTGAATGCTTTTCCTTCTGTGAAAGCTATTAAGATTTTCTTTTTATTTGCTCCAACTACTTTACTTTGTGAGACTTGAGTCTTTCTAATGGTGTATAACCTGATAGGTCATTGCCTTGGATGTTAATGTACCTGTGAAGCAAGCATTCCATATCCTCTATGAGCAGGTGAATATCTTCTGTATGCTCAGAAATACATGAGCACCAGCTGTGAAACAAGGGCATTTCAACACTCATGTGAAGCCAACCTAAAGTGCACTTTTTATATGTATTGTATTTTGTAATAATCTCTAGCTATTGATTTTCTAGGCATTTCTTTGGATCACTAACATGCTTTCACTATGTGTGCACATTGCTGGTTATTACTCAGATCTTTGCTTTACTGGTTAATTGTACTTTAGGGAATCCCTTTGGCTCCTCTGTGGGACTTTTACAAGGGCCAATTTGTTGGTGTCCTTAGCGCATTGGATTTCATCCTTATTTTGAGGGAGGTATGTGCTTTGGTGCTTGTCTTGTATGGTAATTGAGGATATTTTGAGACTTACTGTATGAATTTAACAAAGAAATTCGAGGCACATATCTCGTGTCATGGACCTAAGAACCCCATTAAGGTTAAAGAGTTTTTAAACTCTTGCATTAATGGTTGTCAATAGAACTACTCAAGAAAAGGAGAAAAAAAGAGAGAGAGAAGAAAAAAACTTTTGTTTAAAAAAAAAAAAATCTTGAGTAGGAACAATGGACTAACATTTCTGAGTTCTTCTGCCTTGAAGTTATAGTCTTCCTCCGGCCAAATTTTCACACCTATATATTAGAACTTACTTGAGTTTCTCATTTTGGTACATGTACTGCTTTTGTGGTCCTGAAAGCATATAACTTTTCTTAGAAACATTGTATTTCAGCTTGGAAATCATGGTTCCAATTTGACGGAGGAAGAATTGGAGACACATACTATATCAGCCTGGAAGGCAGACAAGTTATATTCTCGTAGACAAATTGATGGCAATGGCAGAGCTTGTTCTAGACCTCTCATCCATGTAAGTATATCTTATGTCTTACCAAGATTCACTACTGTAAAAATGACAATTAAATGCCTGACACCTTGGATTCTCTGCTAGGCAACTGAAACTCTTTATTGATACTGTTACAGACTGTTGAATTTTACATGTTGGGTACTCAAATATTTCCTTGCATTGATTTTTATGCCTCTTTCCAATAACTGTTGACTATCTCAGTTGAACAACTCCTCTCATTTGCAATGCATCTATATTCAAAAAATTATGAGATTAGGTGGTGGAATAAATTGTTTCTGATGTTGAGCTCAGACTTCTCTCAAGTCCTGGTTTCTTTTTCTGATGTTTAGAAGTGTTTTAAACTCAATTATAACCTATTAACTCTTGTAATTTGCAGGCTGGACCTTATGACTCTCTGAAAGATGTTGCTTTGAAACTTTTGCATAACAAGGTGTCGACAGTTCCTATTATTCATCCTTGTTCGCCTGATGGTTCTTTCCCCCAGCTACTACATCTTGCTTCCCTGTCTGGAATACTAAAATGTAAGTTCTCCTGATTTATTGGCATTGTTGTCTGAGAAGTGACTAATGCATTGACTTCCTTTTCAGGTATATGCAGGCAATTTAGACATTCTGCTAGTTCCTTGCCAATTCTTGAACAACCTGTTTGTTCAATCTGTTTGGGTACCTGGGTTCCAAAAATTGGAGAATCAAATAGGCGTCCACTTGCCATGTTGAGACCAAATGCTTCCCTTAGTGCTGCTCTATCTATGTTAATCCAGGGTAAATCTAACTGACAAAGAATAGCAGATGTTCACAGAAGCTCCCCAAACCACCCCCCCATATCTCTGGGCGTGTATGTTGTTTGTGTGCAAGTGTGGTGTGTGCCTGCATGTGTGTTGAGTTACCTAAATGGCTGATTTTGGTCACAATTTTTACTGTCATTTATGATCTTATACTGCTGTATCCTACATTGCAGCTGAAGTCAGTTCAATACCAATTGTGGATGACAATGATTCACTGCTGGACATATATTCACGAAGGTAACCTTAGTTTCTGCCTTTGTTTGTTGGTTTCTTAAAAGGTATCCAATTGTAAAACACCATTTTCATTTCATTAACAGTGATATCACCGCGCTGGCAAGAGATAGAGCCTATGCACAAATCCATCTTGATGAAATAAGTATTCACCAGGTAATTGCTGGATGTTTTTCACTTGTACATTTTCACCGTCATTCAGTTATAGGTGCATTTTCTTTGCCATTGGTCCTAAGATACTCCTGCAGACCCCCACGCCAAATTTTTTTTATCTGGCAATATTTAAGAATTTAATCAAGAGGATGACCCTTGAAATAACTTACGGTGACCTAACTTTCATTTTGAATAAATATGCATGAAAAAGAAACCAACAAATTGGCCTGCCTGTCTTTATCTTCTAGGCCCTGCAGTTGGGACAAGATGCAAACTCTTCATATGGGTTATACAATGGGCAGAGATGTCAGATGTGTTTGCGGACTGATCCTCTACACAAAGTGATGGAGCGATTAGCGAATCCTGGTACGAAAACACCAATCTAGTTTGTTTATATATATCTTATTATAATGGTCTAAGTAGTTCTGACACTCATTTTTTGCCAGCTCAAACCTATTTGAGTATATATCTCTCACAGACTGCATCATTATTTGGTTTATTCAGGGGTCAGGAGAATTTTGATTGTGGAGGCCGGAAGCAAGCGTGTCGAAGGGATAATTTCATTGAGTGATGTGTTCAGTTTCCTTCTTGGTTAACATAGATAGCCATGTTTTCATGGGTTTTTCTATGCTGCCATTGGAAGAAAATGCATTTGATTCTCATTCATTTCTTAACTCTATCATTGTAAGGGTTTTGAGCCCTGCTCATTTTTTAGGATAGAAAATTCATAGATTCAAAAGGAATCTGTAAATCGTAAGACTTAAAAAGTTTTCCCCGCTATAACTTTAACTATTGTCGACTAGACTGAGTTGCCGAAGCAGCTGCTGTGTTTAGGCCTAACAGAAGCTGAGGCAAAGGAAATGCAGCGAAATGCATGTGTCTGCCCTATGCAGCTGGTGGGCTGTATGTCAAATACCGAAGGTTGCTTCAGGAGCATTTAAGTCATAGGAAATGAGTCAGCGGAAGAACACGTGCCAGCACCCATGGCCAAGTATCAGTGCTACTCTTTTAAATCTTTTGCTTATTCTGTACTTTGCTACCCTTAAATCTTAATTGTTTGAACAGTCCAATGGACTTTTATTTTGTTTGTTGTTCGCATGCATTCAAAGTTCTTGGTTTCTGTAATCTTATAGAAACTAGTCCCCGACAAATCAAGAGTGTGTTGATTTTATGGACGGTGCAGCCCAGGAAAGTGTAAACAGAAGTCGGGCTACAAGGGGCACGAAAAATCCTGAAATATCAATAGACGCTGTCCAGAAATCATTTGAGCCTCGGTAAGCTGCACCTGATGACCAGCACAAGACTATAGAAAGGTTGGGTGGGAATTGAATCTAAAATTAAACTTCACCATTTTATGCCTAAGGCTGATCATAAGCGCTTGAACTCATCAAATTCATGTTGGTATTAAAGCTAATATTTGTGTCTTGATTCTTTCCGTGCACGTCCGTATCTCTCTATACGTTGGCTGATTTTGAGGGCAACGGGGGTGCAAGCTGATAACAGCAGAATCTATTTATCAGAGCCGCGTCGGCTGGGGGGATACTGTCGTTCAGTACATGCCTGCATGGTATACAATTACAGGACTCTCGTCAACATTCTTGAATCGATGTGAAGGAAGACGTGAAGCTACACGCACCAGTCAACTCTTTAAAACCTTCGAACATCATTCCTTTTTGGGGTGATCTGCCCCGGCACGCGCGCAATTCCCAAATTTTTTCTTTTTAAATATTCTTTTTTATCATTTATCCAGATAAAAAAAAAAAAGAAAAAAAACTCAAATTGAAAGAAGGGGGAGGGGGGGTTGGGGGTTCGGATGAACAATGACAAGTGAAAGTCCATTACCACAGAGTTAAGCTACCTGTATCGTATCGTGAGCAAAGTTGTGACACATGATGTGATGAGCTCTGAAAGGAATGCTGCCTCAGCTTTGCTTGTATCATCATGTGATTGAGCCACACATGCATTGCCATTAACCTGAGAGACTCTGATGCTCTAGATATCAACTGGTTGTGTTGATGGAAACTCTCATTGATCTGCTCTGGGGACCTGGCCACTTGCACCTTAGTTTCTGATACCTTTTGCCTTCTACCCATGGAATCCAAAGCCTCTCCGATCCTCACAAATGCATCTTTCCCTTCTTTCAAGGATGAGAATGCCTGAATTTTATGTAAAATCACATTTAGTAACACAGCTCGCAAATGAGGCCTCCGTTGTTAGCACAACTAGGACTAAAGCGCAAACAAGCACACAATAGAGGCTTAGCACCTGAACAGCAGCATCCACCATTGCATGTTTCTTTGACCTTGAGCCTTCAACAAGATCAACTCCAGTAGAACCTGGTTCTTGAGATGCAAAAGGACCATTGTGAAAATTTGGCAGGCCACCTGGGAAACCAAATTTGACTGGGGGCTTCAGCCAAGTAGGCAGCATGTTTCCTGGATAAGTAACATGTTGCCTTGAATTGAATAAAGTAGAAGAGGCCTGCGAGATTACAACAATAATCAAATATTGTGGCGAGACCAAAGCGAGCAATCAAAATTTTTCAGCATGAATGTAAATAAATAGAAACAGAAGCCACATGCCAGCCACTGGCCTCCTTATAGCTGTGAAAGGATCACTCAAGTGCTTCTTGAAGGAACAGATCCATTCGACAAAAAATAAACTGGCACCAAGCATGTCTCATGCCAATTGATGTATTAGCCATTTCCTCGATGGATTATGTCCAACCTTTCTATTGAGAGCCTGAATCTCAGCCTCATTTAATTGAAGTTTTTTCACCACGGAACGTTGATTACATGCTGGTTCTCGTGCACTAACAATTTCAGGCCCGGTTTGAGCAATGGTATGGCCAGTATCCACCTGAGTAAAAAGCAAGTGAATCAAACACATTATGAATACAAAGTGTTCCTCCTAGATATTATGATCCAAAATCTCAAAAGAGGGCAGGAAATCTCAAAAAAGGGCAGAAAGACGACATGGAAACAACAATATGGAGACTACTCCCCACATAATTTTCTCCCAAGATCGTCTTAAAGATGTTAAATTGTTAAACCAGCTACTCAGAAAATAGCACATTTTGCATGTTTTTAGGCTAATAGTATACACTACTGGTTCGATTGGACAAAACATATACCGGTGCCTGCTTTATGGAAGTATTAATGGGACTGGGTGGATTCTCCAAATGCACACTTGAAATGTTCCCTCCAATATATGAATGCCCATTCATTTCCAGTTCCTTAGCCACCACAGCCAATCTGTGTCTCCTAAGAGCTTCTGGCATGTTATCCAATGGGTTCAAAGGCATGCAGTCTATATCCTGTAATGAATAATTACCATAATTATTGGAGGAAAGGGAGAAATGTCTAACCACCCAACGAGTAAAAGAATATGCTAACCAGATGGGACCATATGACATTAAAATGATAACCAGAGAAGATATAACTCTATGTTAAAAATTGCAATTACCTTGACAATTTCAAATTCTATTTCAGGGCAGTCAAACTGAACCCTGCATCTGTCACAATCAACCGTGAGGATGCTTCCATCATGAAGTTCTCTTGTTCATGGATGAAGAGCAATTACTTGTTGTCCAACTGATAAAGGTCTGGCTAAATCTGTTGGAAGTCCCTCCCTGATACCATTACAAAGTTCAGTATAAAGTTTTCTTACAGATTCACAATACTGTTGAAGCTTCTCCCTTTCTTCCTGAAAAAAGCTTTCTGAAAACCACCGAGGTTTCCCAAGGGAACTGTGTAAAAATGTCACAAAAACATTGTCCATTACGTTCATGACAAAGTTGCTCGTGCAAGATTGAAAACATCAAGAAAAAGAAGAATAATATACCTTCTTATGACACCCCATTCTACACAACTAAGTCTCGGAATATGCCCAGGCCCAACATGATTCGAGTATTCCACAAGCTCCCTTTAAGCAAACTAAGGGTAGTCAATTGCACTGTAGAACCATTCAAATGTGCACCATTTATGAGCCAAAGAAGATGACAGACAACAGGAAAGCTTTTCCTGTGTTAAAAAAAGAAATGTCAAAATAGTGCTTATATGAAAGAGACTTTAAGCTATAACTAAACAGAGATCAAGATTATGTTATGTGGTTAACCTTCAAATAGAGTTCTCTATCATGCATGGCAATTGAAAATTTATGTGCTTTTAGGGTAAATGGTCTCTTCGGGTCTGTCTTGCGCCTGTTTGTTATTTTGGTTTGTAAGATAGATAGGCTTGCAAAAGGAACTTGATCTGTTATTATGGCTAGATTACTTGCAGATTACTTGCAGCACTTTTCTAATCACCACTTAAAGAACCCTCCAACTGATTTTTCTTGTTTTGAGGGAGCAGAAATTTGGCCAGTGTGTTTGCCTTTCTCCACAGATATATTCTTCACTTCATCCAAGTCCTGGACCAGGTGCAAGAGAAATGGGAAAATTTGTTGAATTTCATTGCCACAGAGAAAAAAAGAACACATTACCACAAATACCTAATGCATGCCTACATATAACCATAGGGCATACCCGAGGCTCTCAACCATCCCTATGCAGGCTCACAAATGATGGCTTAGCAACTGAAGGCCTCGACAATCTAATATATTGTTTATCTAGATTCTAACATGTTGAAATCGAAGACAAAAAATCTAACAAATGATTCTGTCAAAACCATAAAAACTTTAGAAACTTCAACTTGTTTGATAACATTATTAGCTAGGATTCCCATAGATAAAGACCAGTGTAATATCCAAATTGGTTGCTTCTCATAATAAGTTATCAATACTCAAAACACTTGCATCTTATGTCGAAACAAGTATAATTTTCTTCCCATAACCAAAACAACCTTCCAGTTTTTAACATCCATTATTGATATACATGACCCAATTACAGAAAAAATCCTCAATGAAGAGTGGCAAATAATGGCTGGTGCTCCTCAAACTTGGTCATGTACCCCTTGGACTAACTAAATCATAGTGCTAATGGCTTGTGCTTTTAATTTCCCAGAAAACCAGGATTGAGAGAGAGAGAGAGTGAGCTTAGTGTTTGCATCAACCAGCTGAATTGGTTTCAGGCCTAATAATATACAACTGTTAACTGCAATCAAACGGTAAGAAGGATATATTGATTCTCATGTTCTAAACAGTCACTAAATGGATAAGTCAGTAATTCCATTGAAACATCAAAAGAAACCTATTTAGAATTCCAAAAAAAATTAACATGTATACCTGATTCTCCAATGGTTTACTTGCAGGAGAATCCAGAGGAGCTCCAGCATTTGACACCTGCGACTATGCAATCCAACTTTTTCAAGAGATCAACCAATAAATTTGGAAAGTGAACTTACAAGTACCAAATAATGAAAGAGAAAAAATGAAAAACACAAGGTAAATTATATTAGGTAAAAAATTCTTGGTCGTGTGCTTACCTTTGATGACAAAAATAGATATTTTCTTTCCAACATATTGTTATTACTATTGATGAGATGTGACAGTTTGCTTCAGAGACAGATGTAGTATAATTTGCTGGCATCCTTAGTAAAACCCAGTTCAGTTATATAAACCCATTGGACTTTAATTAAATAAACAGGTGAGCGATAGGAAGACACACAATAAAAGCTAAAGTTAAGGCATATTCTCACCAACTCACTGTTTAAAAGAAGGATGCTATCAAAATTGACACACAACAACTTTGTGGCAACAACTGAACAAAATTACCTCCAGAGAAAAGATTCTTGCTTCTCTGTGGGTCTGAGGGAAAGGTCTCATCAGTTTTTGCATTTGACGCCTCAGTGCCAACTTCACCCATTGGACCTTTGAATTTTTCTAGCTCTTCAGTGCCACTGCATGATTCTTCACCATCATCAGAGAGATTCTTCCTCATCTCTTCAACTTTTACTTTCTTTCCATAAGACTTCTTCCCCTTTCAATGAACTTCTAGAGTGCCAAAACTTTCCATATGCACCAAAGAGCCCACATCCTTGGGATAAGCACCCACATCAGCTCCTCTGCTCCTTTATTCCCTTCTGAACAGTCTTCAGACAGGGACACATCATGAGGCTTTGCCATAACTGATTCTGACCTTGAAAAGTAATCAAATTTTATGTTATTGTATGCCACCATAAGTTAATATAGAAAAGGCAACAACCTAACCATAAGAAAAGATGCAGTTCAATACCATCTTATCCCAGCTTCAAATGGGTCGTGAATTGGTATATCATGAGTCATAAATTGGTATATTTTGTTCTTCTCTGTGATGTTTGAGAAACTTGGGGGGATTCTCCTCTCTTTGATGCCTCCGCTAATGCCAAAGCAGCACCATGCACTACCTCAAAGGAAAAATTTTGCTGTTATTTTTCTTATCCATGTATGTAACAGGGACTCAAGGTGTCCTTTTCCCTACTGCACAAGGCTCTGACCACCTAAACCATCGAAATGGAAATACAAACTTCAAAAGTGGACACAACACATTGACTACATTTTCCAATTCATCTATTTGCAGGGACAAGCGAAATTGTGCTTTGTTTTCACGCCAGATTATTGATAATTAAAAAGATTTAAAAAATGAAAAAAAAAATCAAATTCATAATTGCTTCCAGATTCCACAGTAAATATAACACATGCAATGATCATAAGAACTTAACAGCTCCCATGACAAAAAGTTATGGTTAACATGCTAATTAATATGATCAATATAATGTTAAATCATAGCTGTCACTGAAGCTAAAAGAGCTTTATCTTAAATCCAACTTAAATTGCCATGTAATTTAACACCAAATGGATCATAAGCCCATTAACAGAAATACATGTGAAACTGCCTTCCAAATTTAAATTTATGAACAAAGAAAAAACCAGTCTCTTAATAATAGGATTTCCAATGTTGCTGATTCTGTGCCAATGATATCTTACCATTAGACCAAGGTAAAGGCAATTATTCAGGAAAATGGCTATAGCAAAAGTTAAATAAACAGACCCTGCCCACAACAGAAAACACTTAAAAGAATTCTCAAACAAAGTATCTTAAGTTTACATCTTCAATGAAGCCCAAGTCCACTACAAGATTGATTTGCTGTTTGTTTCTTCTCTGGCTTCACTAGGCTACTTTCACTCCATTTTTGTGATTCTTCATTATAGTGAGTCTCACATGGATAAAACAGTTTAAAGCACCATGTTTGGCATTCTATCATTAGTTTCATTCCATTGGTGTTTCATGATCATTTCTTTGTATGACTAGCTATCTGTTTCTCATTCATGTATACAACCACTTAAGGCTAAGAGGCATTTAATCTATTACAAGTTCGACAAAGGAAGAATAACATGACACACAAAGATAAATTTTTATGCATTAGGAATGGAGTATTCTTGGGCCTCTTGATGGACCCAAAACAAAATTAAAAAAAAAAAAGAGCATTCAAACTTCAATTGGCTTGCACTCTTTAATCTTTGACTTAAGAAAGAAGAATTTTAGAGTGAAACTTGGAGAAACAAGAAACCATTACAACTGCAAACGGCAGGAACTATGATATCCATCTAAATACCCATGCAAGCATGCTAGAACTGGAAGTTCGGTGATTAACTTTGACGAGGGTGAGCACTGCTCAACACTGAAACATGAATAAAATACCATTTGGGAGAAACCAGAACAAATGTTTTCCAAACAATTGAATGAAAGGTGTCTTACAATTAAGGCATGCTCTTTTCAGTGGTGAAAAGCATCCATCAACCAGTGACTGAGGCACACTGTTTGATGTACCAACCTCAACTTTTGCCTGTTTTTGTTTTAGAGTTTTCTGGGACATCCCCATTACATCATTGCTCACTTGTTCACTATGACTGGTTTCCTGAAGGTTTACATTGAATGAAATTAGGACAGGGAATGAAGCAGGTTTCTTTTTCCTTTTAACTATTTCATAAAGCGCAAACCAAGACTCCTCATTCAATAAAGGGAATAAATCTTCTGTTGAACAGTGGAAAGCCAAATTGAGTCATACCAAGACAGTATAATGATCAGTCATTATAGCTATGAGACCAACCACAGAAGCTACTCCCTCTGGAAGGGACAGATATGCCTGAGAAATTCCAAAGCCTGAGAAAGGTACTGATTTACCCAAGCAATTATTTTTCACATTATTCCTCCAATAATGGGGATTCAAACTGAAGCAGAGACATGATACCCAGACAGAGGCACAAAGAATTCTAAAGAGATCACATTTCTCTGTTAGACAGCACCATATCTATGAAACCCAAGTGGAAGTTGCCCCGGGAAGGGTGCTGATTCATTGGTTGAATTGGTGGGCCAATAGCATTTAATATCTTTATAATATTTAAGTATATATTCCATATTTTCTTGTATCTAACATAATTTTATAAGCTCTAAGTGAATGTAAATTTCCTTTCACCTGATATTTCATAGGAATATTTTATGATAAGCTGATCATTTTAGTATAAAATATAAACATGTATTTGATATATTACAAATAAAGTATTTTTCAATTAAATTAAATTTGAATTTGATTTCTCGAGTGTTATAACTTTAGATTCAAGCAGTTTTTGTGATAAAATGTCTTGGGAAAAAAATTAATATAAAGAAATTAATAGAAAAACAATAAAAACTCAGGTTGTCAGGTCAACCAGGATCGAAGGTCTAGCTGGGTTTTTTAAAGAACCAAATTAGCCAGGAGTCCCTTTCACCGGTCTCATTGGCTGTTCTGGTCAGGGTTTGATAATAATGGACAACCTGCACAGACACCATACATATGCATGGCAGAGTCTTTATCAAACTGAGGGACATATTTGGAGAAAAAAAGCTAAATTTGTGCATGCTTCTGAGCTCATTCAATTTTGGTCTGAGAAGATTCAACATTAATCTGTTGGATTTTGGGTTAACTTCTGTCACACCAGCTATGTTGTCACCTTGTTTATCCCATAAAACAAGAATGTTCCATATGTTTCAATCAGTTAGAACTAGCTTTGTTACAGCAGAAATTAGCTCACGCAGTTTGACTGACTCAAAATCAAGTATGACAACCAGTAATGGCATGTTGCTAAATGCAATGATTGCTTGATTAAGGCCAATGGCCACAAAGCCAGGTTGTTCGAGTTATGTCACAAATAATGCTTGGACATTGGAATACTAGGAGTCTTTTGCAAAGAACTTTTCAATAAATAATCTGGCATGTTTTACAACAGAGCATGTTATATCAAAAGCCACTCAAATTATAGTCCACATCACAGTTGACATGCCACATCATTTAGTAATAATGACTCAGTAAAACTCTTATTTTAGTATTACTCCAAATGTATATATAGTAATTCTACTAATTGACTAAGCAAACAGTAAAAAGTAAGAGCACCTGATTCATGTTAAAAAGATTCTTCACCATTACCGCAGATCTGTTGTGCGCTTCAACAGCAACCTGAACACCAATAGAAATGAAGAGTAGAAGTAACACTAAAAAAATGCAACAAAACAACGTGTTATCCCCAGAACTAGATTTTTGTGGATGAAAACCACCATGTAGTGCTCACTATATACCTTCTTTCAGTCCTTCCCAAAGCACCAATATGCATTGTAAAATTGCTGAAGCTCCTCATCACCCCACTGAGGTCCCAGTTTATCATAAGTCTTCCTCTTCTTGCCAGACAATGGAATATATAAGAGGCATTGAAGTAGAATACATAGAATGTCTTCAGCAAAAATCAACACTTCATAGACATTAAATGAATAGAATATATATATATATAAAATTAGGCCCCAATACAAGGAAATGAGTGATGAATTTTTCATTCCTTCAAGAGGCATATTATAAGCAGTTGTAAATGGATGCAATGGGATCAACCTCCAGCAGCCATTTACAAAACTCAGAAGCCACTACTCATAATACAATGTCAAATATAGCAGACAGGCCAAAACTTAATATGCAAAACACAATCAAAGATCCCACAGAGAGATGTTGAACCACACCACGCATATGAAATGTCTATCAAGAAGATAAAAAGCAGAAGACGAAGAAGTTCACTCCAAACCTCCCTTTTCACATAAATTTTTTGGGTCAGAATAAGTCACTAGATATTCATATTCCCACAACTTTGTGCCAAATTACTGGGAGTCTAGCAAGATATATCTCCACCCATGTTATACTTGGAGAGTCAGTCTTAGGAGAGCTAAAGAAAGGTTTGAAAGTTAAATTTCATATAAGATTCTTAATCGTGTACACATGTGGGACCATTAAGCATCACCACAATCGCCACTGCGTGGGCACAGCAGATTTCAAACCTCTGTCTCCATTCCCTTCCCTAGAACCCAAAAGGAAAAATATGCATCATCAGTATTCACACCTTCTTGACAACTTGCATCAACCAAGTCACATTGCACAAAACCCCCAAATTCAATTAGTACAATAAATCATTAGTAAAACAATGAATGATAAGCAGTCTGTTGAGAACAACTTGTGAAAACATCTCAAGCAGACAATAACACTTTCCTAAGCAGAATGAAATGCAAAATTCCCTACAAGGTTTTCAGTCTGTCATCCACAAAAAAAAAAAAAATCTTTTTCAAATTTTACCCACATAAACCCAAATGAACCTTCATATGCAAATCCAAATACTGCCTTTTAAGGACAACCTTGAAAAAAGAAACACATCCCAGACGAGGAAAAAAAAAACAAATACCAAAAAACCCAAAAACCTTGAGCATAAATCTTTAATACCACAAGCAACCAAAAACCCAAGAAAATTGAAAAGTTACCAAAAAGCCAGATTAGGAAAAGAAAAAAAAAAAAAGAAACCCCAAAAACCTCGAGCATAAATCTTTAGTACCACAAGCAACCAAAAAGCCAAATATAACAGTCCAGATCTCACACCAGTTAAAAAACCCACTTTCAAAAACCACCCAAAAAGACTAAAAAGAAACATCCTAAAAAGCTATATGAAAAAAAAAAAAAAAAACCACAAAACCCAAAGACTTCAAGCATAAATCTTTAATACCACAAGCAACCAAAAACCCAAGAAAATCGGAAATTTACCAAAAAGCCAAATAGATCAGTCCAAATCACACACCAGTTCAAAAGCCCACTTCCAAAAACCGCCCAAAAGACCAAAAAAAAAGAAAGCCTAAGCATAAAGATTCAATCTTTAAAACGAAACAGTAAATTCATCTCCTTAAATACACACAAAAGAATGAAATTCTTTACTTCAGAACCCCAATTCACAAATCCAAGAGCGTCAACTTACCGATTCCTAGTCGAGGAAAGATGGGTCTAAACCATAAATTCAAAGACAGAGAGAGACAGAGATGTTTCTTGAAAGAGAAAGTTACAAACTCTGTGTGTGTGTGCGTGTGTACAAATCCAAGAGCGTCAACTTACCGATTCCTAGTCGAGGAAAGATGGGTCTAAACCATAAATTCAAAGACAGAAAGAGACACAGAAGTTTCTTGAAAGAGAAAGATGCAAACTCTGTGTGTGTGTGTGTGCGTGCGCGCGTGTGTGTCAGAGAGGGAGGGTGGGGAGGCGTTGCCGCGAAACTCGAATATAAAGGTGCCCCAACTAATGGGATGTTTTGAGTTTGGATTCATCGTGTTTTCCTGATTTTAAAGTAATGAGGTTGGTTGCGTTCTAATCGCTGTCCACGTGGAAACATAGGGTTACGAACGGTATGATCTTCTGGCGTTTCGTTTGGTGTTTGCAGTAATTATCACACCAGACTAAGGTTGGAATTTTTGCAAAAATGTCGTAGCCAACAGTCCCTCGCCTCCTTTCTCGCGTAATTTCATTATTTCCCAAAACTTTTTGAAAATTCCTACGAAATATTCCGAACGAAGGGACACGTGGCTGGCCGGAGACTGGAGTTGGTGTCCCAAACTTCTAAATATTTTAAAATTGAGTCCAGTGGAATGGCCACAAATATAATAAATTTAAGCCAACACAAAAAATTTGTACATTATATTTTTATATGTTTTATCATAATAATATAATTTAAAATATTAAACATAGTATAGCATTCGCAATATTTATTTAAATTTATCAAATTTGTACCTACCAAAAATTTCTCTAAAATTTCTAATTTTGAATTTGTATGATTATCATGTCCCCCCCCCCCCAAACACGTGGGTCCCAATTGCCTTAGAATATGTAAGAGCTTGGCCCCCGGGATCCATTTTCCCATTCAAACTCCACTTTTTTTTTTTTAAAAAAATCTTTTTGCGTTCAGGGTTGTAACACTGATAATCCAATTTTGAGAGAATTTTCCATGCCATTCGATCAAAATCTAATTGGTTCGTTCCACTCATCCTTTAGGTGGAAGCTGGTTATTTGAGTTTCTACGTCACGAGAATAAGAAACGTCGTCACACGACAATTTGTATTGATCAAAATATTAATTAGTGGTAGACACTTCATTTGTATTATATATGCGATGGGTAGCTATTTCATTTAGGACTTTTAATGTTATATACAACAAAAAAAAAAAAAAAAACTGCTCCGTCGACTGTTTAGTATAAAAAAGGGTAAGATTTCTCTTGTCTAGAGCATTTGACGGTTATAAAAAACAGCTGTTGTATTTTATTTTTAACTGCTCAGTCCTAATTGTTTTTTTGCAGAACATAATCAAAAGGTGACAATAAAGTTTTATTGGAGTTTTTCTCTGAATTACTCCATCTTGGCTTTCATCCTGTCTCCCTTTTTATCAAAATGGATGGTTATAAATTTATATATAAAAAAATTATCAAAAAGTTAACTTATGATTATATGAAATTACATAATTAAAGTAAAATAAACTTCAAATATCTTGTGGCACGAAGAGTGAAACTTTCTTAAATTGAGATAAATTATTTCTGAATTCTTAAATGTATGTGTGTATTAAGTTTTATAAACAATTTTTAGAAAATTATTCGTTTATTAATAATTTAATAAAAATTCAAAATAACTTTATCCATAATATTTAAGCCTCACTACCAATACCTCATTCCTAAGAGCAGTCAATCTTCACCACCATCACCAACATCTTCCTGACCAGCACCTTCATTAACCTCCTTAAATTTTAAGGAGAATGAAAAAAAAAAAAAAAGCCACGTATATACCCAATCTCTCTTTTTTTTTTCAAAAATCCCAGCGCATAAAACCACAAATATATATTGATATTAGCATGAATCCACCAGAAATATTTACTTGGAACACTTTTTTATGTGGATGTGTAGCCATTTTTGGTTGTCACCTTCTGCATAAGTAAGCCGAGGCTTTCCACAGGACCAACTTCTGCGCGATAGAGCACCCAGCAGTCAATTGTGTCACCAACTCTAAGCCCACTTCTGGAGGCAGCATCAAGGCAGATGATCATAGAATAACTACACTCGTCACTCGTTACAGATGATCGACTGCGCATAGGCACATGATTCTTGGGGGAATAATCTTTCAACATGGCTGCAATAGCCGCAGTTCTACCATGATATTGCTAGGAATTGATACCATGTCTATAAATAAACTTCAATAAATGCCCCTTACTTTATTTATCCCCTTCGATATTATACTAATTTATTTATATATCTCCTAGTTATTATCTTTATTACATTAAAGAATGTAACCGTGGATTGATTGTGATCTTAAATAAATCTAACCAAATTGCAAGGTCTCAAATGAAAATTCCCGACGAAGAAAAGTTCAGAGGAGGGTGATACCGAAAAAAAAAAAAAACAAAAGGAATGCGCTCGCGATCGGGCTGGGTCAACCATCGTGGGCTTTAGTTTTCACTTTCACATGACCAGATAGCTATATGCGACTTGAGACGGCTGGCTTAGTAACATATCAAGTGGGCTGGATCGTGCTAGAGACTGGCCCATATCAAAGGCCCAATGGTCTTTTCCCTTGTTTCCTTACCAACCAAACAGAGCCAAGGGTTTAACTTTAATGCCTTCATCTCCCTAGGCTCGGTTTGTGTTTATGGAGGTTTTGGCTCTCTCCCGACGCTCTCTCTCTCTCAATCTCTATCTCCATCTCCAGAATGGCAAAAGGGCCAGTCTCTCTCCTCCTCATGAGGCGGCTGGTTCTTACATTCCAAAGGACCAAACCTGCAGCGTCACTTCGCTCTCACTGCCTCTCCCTTAAACCCTACGGCACTTCCGCACCGCTGGACCAGCCAAAGACTTCATCTTTATCTGCCCGCATGAGCTTCGTATTCGACCAAATCGACGAAATCGAACGCGAACGTGTCGAGAAGCACGAAACTCTCCAGAGAATCCGCGCCTGGCGCCAATCTAAGGAAACCCCACAACAACAACAACAAAATACAGAAGCCCGTAGCACCCAAATAGGGGAAACTATTGATCCTCAGGGTGAAAATTTGGAATCTGGGTCTGGCGGCAGTGTTGATCAAACCGTTGGTGTAGAGTTGAATGAGACGAAGAAGAAGGAGGAACTGGAAGTGGTGCACCCATGGCCAGAGTGGATAGAGTTGATGGAGAGATTGGTGCAGCAGAATTACTTTGATCATAAGAGGATAGATGAGGGCAGAATGGTCAAGGACTTGGGTTTCAATTTAGATGAGGATGGGAATGATGGTGGTTGTGGTGGTGACGATATTGTGATTGATTTTAAGGATTACAAGACTGTACAGACTGCTTGCCTCAATTTTGGCAAAGACCGGTTCGATATCTTGAGGTTTGCGCCTTATTTTCTTGTTTTTGTTTTTTGTTCGTTTCAGTCAGTATGCTTATATCTCTGTTGTTTGTCTTTGTGGGGATGCAAAATTTATGACTTGACTACAATCACGAGTTCCCAGGGGGTAAAAGGCAAAGCTCTCTTCCTTAAGCAGCACTGCGAAGCCTCTTTGTTTTGTCTTTTTTTTTTCTCTGGATCCATTTATTCTGTTACGATTAATAGAAGCTTATAATCCTTTGTCTTATATTGGTCCTCCTTTAGCTGCTGGAGTTCTATTGATGGATCACACTGTTGTTGTTGATTTACTTGGAGTAGCACTACTTCAACTACTGCTACTTTTCTTGACGTTTGATGAGATAGAGAATTGATTTCAGGTCATTGTCGAGAAAGGATATTCAAGTTTTTGTCGGATATGGATGCCCAAGTGTGGACAACAGGATTGTTTTCTCTGCAAAACTTCTTCGAAAACATGCCCACCTTGATGAAGGGGATGTGAGTCTTACCTTGTTACTGATCTGCTTGTAGAGAAACTTGTCTCTTTTTCTTACATATCGTAGCATTATGTTTCAAGGTTTTGCCTCCCTTAGGATCATGGCCAATCTATTTGAAAATTATACAGATGCTTCAATGTGGGATTATTGGTTATAGAAGGGTTTGGTGTAAGATGGCTGTTGCTTCAGATTATGGACGTATTTGAAGATGGTTGGCTATTGAAAGATTCAGTCTTCTTAGCTGTTGGTCCAAATATTGTTTTCACTGCATTTGTATCACTGTCTGTGGTTGGTTGGCTAAATTACCTTTGAGCATGATTTTCTTAGTTCATTTTAAGTTATATTATAGTTCTTTTTGTGCTCTATGTCATGCATTTTCTGCTTTTTCCTTTTGAGTGCGTAACCGTTTTCTGCATAGATTGTTCAATAATTTGCATTTAGACAATTTTGTACTCTATATTAGCAACATTTGAATGGTTGCTTCTTATTCATGTTTCAGGTTTGTAGTAGTTGTAGTTTGAGGAGCTCCTGTGAAAGAGCATACCTGCTAACAAATAAAGAGGATGAGGCACGAACAATTGATGTTATGCGGGTTTTGTTAGCCTATGGTTTTGATCCCATATGTGGACTGGTATCTAATAAGGCAGTTCTGAAACAAAAATCTGTCAAAACTGTAGTACGAAAGTTACTCCATGAAGTTGTCAAGCTGAGTGCTGTGCCAATAGACCCAAATCTTCCCCCTCCAGTAATTAGAAAGCCTCCACCAAAAGTTAAGCAACCTCCTCCTCCTCCACGGAAACGAGTTGGGCGTGATGACATTGAGATGAAAAAGGGAGATTGGCTATGTAGCAAGTATGTTGGCTCTTTAGTTTTTGCCTTACATGTTTTGCTTCACTTAATGCAGGGACCCATTCTACCAAGGATGCAAATTACTTTTTAGCCACTTTATGTGGAAAGAATTATATCTTCGTGACTGAAGAAAGCCATTTTTAAAAAAATTTTCAAACCGTATCCCTCTTGGCAAGTCTAATGCAACATTAGCTAAATTTGAATGTGATTGTTAAAACATTTTCAGTTTTTGGCTGCCATGTTAATTGGTAAGAATGTTTATCTTTTTAGGTGTGACTTCATGAATTTTGCCAAGAATACAGTGTGCTTACGATGTGATGCCAAGCGGCCCAAGAGACAGCTTCTTCCAGGAGAATGGGAATGCCCAGAGTAAGTTTCTTTTTTTTTTTTTGATAATCAACAACCAGTTTACATCACCCTATATTTGGAATTATGCAATTTGCTTCCAAAATTTCTGGTTGATGCATCTTGCTGGCAGAATATTTAAGTTCCTTGTTGCATTGCTGAATTTTGGTTTTATTCTATGCCAGGTGTCAATTCTTAAATTATAGGAGAAATACGGTATGTTTCCATTGTGAGTGTAAACGTCCCCCTGAAACATTTATGGAAAATAAGATGGAAGAAAGGCAATATGGTCACAGAACAAGGTCTGAGAAGCCTGAAAAACGGTCAGAAGTTTCTAATGCCTGGAACTTTGACTTTGATGATGATGAATCAGATGGCGCAGATGTTGCTGCTTTCGAGTATGCAGATTCTGTGGCAAAGAGTGAAGACTCTCCATTAGGTAGTCCAATCCCAAGGGTCTATGAGAGAGAGTATTCTGATCCTGATTATGCTAGACCCAGAATGGGATTTGATGATTTTGATGATGAAGATGATGTGGACAGTTACGAAGTAGACACTCAAAATAATGGTCCTGCATGGAAGGCTTCCCGAAGCAATTTTGATGGACGAAAGGTTTCTGGTTTGGATGACATTGAAGCTTCAAATGATCACTTGCAGTCCCATCTCAAGAGAGATGCCCCACTGTATCCTAAGCCATCTAGGCCAAAGAATAGAAAACCGTCTTTCTCTGGCTCTGATGTTGATGAACTGGATATTGATTCAGATGAAGAGCTTTCAGCTGATTCCAAATGGAAATCCAGCCACATTTCTGATAGTAGGCGCAAAAATAAAGGTGGACTTCCAACAGGTCCATCCAGGGGATTAAGTTTTGGGTCAGATGAAGACCTTGAATTTGACTCTGATGTGGATGATGACTTGGTCTCCCACCATAGGAAAGGCAATGGCCAGGGTTCTGGTAGAAAAAGTTTTAAAAGAAGTTCAAGTTATGAAGATGCTTCCTTTTCTGGTTCAGATTCTGATGATGATCGCAGAGGTTCCTGGGGAAATAAGTCTGCGAGGAACAAAATGGACTCTGGTAGAAGAGGCAACAACTTCAGAGATCGTGGTGGTAATCGTGAATTTTTAAGAGATGCAGGGGCAAGATCCAAAGGTAAAACAAGTGATAGAAGGAATTCTTGGAATGATAACTTCGATAGATCAGTTCGGGGGTCTCGTGGTAACAATAGAGGATTTCGTGGCAATGATCGAGCTGGCCAAAGGATGACTGACAGAGGCGGTGGTTCCTGGAGCTCCAATAGACAAAAAGGATTCCAACAGAAACGAGAAAGGTCACGAGAATACTTGGACATGGATAGGGATGTTGGCGAGTTTAGAAATAGTAGGCGTGTTATTGAACGTTAAATCTGAAACAGGGATGGCTAGCATGCCGGAAATGGTTCATGTCTGCCGCTATATGTTGGCAGTCATCACAGGTCATTTCCTGGTGCCATTGCTTTGCAGCCTGAACTTCAAATGCAGCAGTCAGCTGAGCAAGTTTGAGCCCCGCAGCGATGCAAAGAATTTCAGCAAGAAATCTGGACGTGGGTCCTATATGGATTCCTGTTTCCGGTTTGGGATAAAGCCACCAACTCCTGTGTATCCAGGGTTAGTTAAGGAACCGCCATTTCTGTCCCACTTTCGAAATCATTCGGAATGGTAGCGCTTCAAAATGCATTTGGGACATTTAGGGGGCTTCGTAATGCTGTGAAGTGTGTAGCACACGCTGTTGGCTAGCAAACCGATTTGGTGGGAGTGTGATTACACTGAGTCATAATTTGCTTAATCCACAAAATTTTTGTACCAAATTACATGGGATCCCAACTTTGTTCTTCGAAGGACTGATGTGTTTGTTCGGTGCTGGGCACAAATAAAAATTTAATTTGGGTTACCGTCATCCTCTACAGGCTAGGAATCCATTTCATATGCCAAAACTAAGTGATCCATTTCTCGAAGTATTTTCCAAGAAAATAGAATATTTTCTGTTTGAATGTGATTGTCGAATGTCAAATCTGCTCTTAGGTGCAGCTTAAGTTGGGTGGTGTACGGTACAATCTACATCAATACAGTATAATGTACGGCAACACATAAGGAAAAAACACTTCTGTTTGTATTTTTTTTTTTCTATTCTTTTATCTCTCTTCCTCTATTTCGCTTGGCTCGTTGTGTCTTCTTGTGTTTTTTTTTTTTTTTTTTAATTTCTTTCTTTCTCCCCGAAACAAAGATCATTTTTTGAAAATTGTCAAGGTCATTCATCAAAAGAAGATTTTTCACTCGCCGCATGTTCTGAGTATCGGAAAATAGGGAACATAAACTAAGCACTGGGTAATAGCACGACAAAACAGACCTAACTTGTCTTGCAATGACCCTTTTCTTGTTTGATAGTGGTAGCCTTTTCTTGTTTGATAGTGGTAAATGAAGGACGCATGAACAGAGCAATGTGATTGTTCTCTGCATAGCCATGCAATTTACTGGCAAGTTCACTCACCCATATCGCATGTATTCATTATTATTTTACGGTGTTGGATTGGTCCGACAAAGCGTAGAAACTAACGGCATGACAGATCCTCAGCCAGAACGAATTCGAAACTATCCGCAGGTGGGTGGGGAAGTGCGATACTTGTTCAGAAAAACACTGGATCAGAACGATATGTGGGGCTTACCCCTGGTTGGCCACTCAACCAATTATCTCCGAGGTCTGCCCACGCCATTGCTGGAGACAATTGCCAGAAGTGGACTAGAACTTGAGCTCTACACACCAAGCTGCACAACTTGGGTGCAAATGAAGTATGAATTGCCTACTCGCAACTTCAGACTGCAGAAGATTGACTGGCTCGATGCTGCCTCCAGAAGTGGGTTTAGAGTTGGTGATACAATTGACTGCTGGGCGCTTTATCATGCAGAAGTTGGTCCCGTGGGAATCCTTAGCTTACTTATGCAGAAGGTAACAACCATAAAAAAGGCTACACATCCACATCAAAGTGTTCCAAGTAAATATTTCTGGTAGATTTATGCTAATATCAATACATTTTTGTTGTTTTATACGCTAGAAATTTTTAAAGAAACAAAATTGGGTGTGTGGCTTTTTTTTTTTTTTTTTTCATTCTTCTTTTTGAACAGCTAAATGAAGGTGCTGGTCAATAAGATGGGAGAAGATGCTGATGACGGCGGCGAAGATTGATCGCTCTTGAGCCTGGTATTAGGAAGGTTTTTATTTTTATTTTTATTTTTCTTAGTTATATTCGGTAATAATAAGTAAGAAAATTTTCCAATTGTTAAAGTTGTTTGCTTATAATTTAAGAGGGTGATAGTCTAATTTGTAAATCAAAGTAGAATAGTGTGAAGTAAATGTACCACTCTCGAGAATCGAATGCTCTACTTTGGCCACTGAAAATGCGGTATGTTGCAAATATGAGTAGCATAAGCCTTAGCTGTGTATAATTTGCTAAATTTGAGCCCACATCTCATGCACACAATTTTACTTTCTTCTTCTATTTCTCCATTCTTAAATCATTTGTACGGAACATTTAATTCTTTTTAGGGCATTGGAAGCCATTTATAGTTTTATAAAATGTAAGAAATTAGTCTAAAATCAACAACCAACCAACATATATATATGTATATATTTCATATTTATCTTTTCGCTTACTATCGTTGCATTCCATACTTTTGTGATGATTACTCTTAGTGCTTAATAATTAGATTAAGGGATTTAGCATTAATTCTTTTGAGAAATTGTTCACTTATATCATCAGATTTGGGGATTTACTGCAGATTAAGGCGTTTGTAGTGATGATTACTGGCATGAACATTGATTCCTTTGAGAAATTGTTCACTCATATCACCAGATTTAGGGTTTTAGGGATTTAATGCAGATTTGGGTACTTGCAGTGATGTTTGCTGGTATGAACATTGATTATTTTGAGAAACTGTTCCTTTACATATTTCATTTCAATTCAAATTCCAGGTTGAATTTTTTTGATTGATTCAATGGGTAGACAAATTGAAACCATGTAAGATCTGCAACAAGGAACAAGTGTTTCAGTCAGTGATGTATGTACATGAGAAGATTTGTAGGAAGTCTAAAATTAAGGAAGAGAAGAAGACAGCTGTCTATGGTTATCAGGATGTGCCTATAGCAGCTACTTATAGTTAACACCTTTTAACTCTATTATACTCTTTTGAAGACTCCTAAGAATTTGTTCTATACTGTGTTCCATGTCATGTGGTAAGATAAAGAATGCAAAGAAAAAGTGAGTGCAGGAAAAGAGACTGTGTCTATGGTAATCAGGATGTGGACATAGCGGCTTACCTTATAGCTAACACCTTTAACTCTATTATACTCTTTGAAGAGTCCCAAGAATTTGTTCTATCCCGTGTTATGTGTTTCCTATGTCGTGGTGTGTTTCTGTGATGATGTGCGTTTCTGGGTGCTGATGACTTTGTTAGTGCTGATGAGCGTGTTTGGTTGACAAGAAAACATGCTTAAAAAGGCATGCAACCGTCTCATGATATGTGCGAGATGAAAAGAATGGGTTATATACCATACTCAAGACACTTTTTTGTTTTCATGTTCAGATCATGTTTACAAATTTTTCTTGAAATGTGTGCCTTGCCCTGCCGCACATGGCAGCGCCGGGGCTCAAAGTGCCTAGAACTTTTGACAACACTTGTACGATGCACATAGCCATTGTATGTTTTTCAGAAAAGAAAACCTATGTGTCCCAACTGTATTGCATCGTCTCAAATGCAAATCCACTCATGTTTTCAAACAACTTGACCATTAGAGGCAGCTAATAGCTGATTATTTACAGAAGTTGTTTCTTAGGACACGGATAGATTCAGCTTTCGGTTTCAAATATATTCGCCAAAAAAATTTTTAATCTCTCATGTTTGACTATTAGACTAGTTGGTTCCATTTACAATTCCAGAAAAACAAGAGAAAAAAAAACTCTAGAGAGAGTACCTCGCTAGCAACAGGTAAACGTGCTTGAACAGGAGTGACAGCAGAACTAACAAGCGTAGACATATTGAAAGACAGCAGTTTCTGAGACACCTGCAATAATACCACAAGATTTGGACATTATAAATGAGAAACAACTTTCATAAGGACCATAATTGTGCCAATTTCCTTCCAGTAATGCCCATAAGCATTCTTTAGTTAGTCAATTTATTGAAGATCAATAATCAACCTTGAAGATCCAACAACGATAGCAAACTTGTTGAAGAACTAATTCCGTCATTCAAGCCAGCTCCTGGTCAGATACTGTTTTTTTTCCAGGTAACCATGCACTTGTTTGATACCTTCTTTGGTGTAGACCCGCTATGATGCTTACTTAAATTGCTTACCGTTGCTTGGTTGTAATTTGCACAGAGTACAGGGCTGGCAAGTGATGCTGTTTGGTCCTTGCGAGGAATCTACTTATTGTTTGACGGTGATTCTGTATGTTTCCGTTTGTCCTCTCATGGGTAGGCAATTCCTAGGCCTTAGTTCCTGTTCAAGTTGGAATTCTGCTCTGTGCAATTGCGCCTTTTAAAATTAAATAAATTTATAATTACAGTCTACTTCAGAGATTTTCTATCAGATTAGTTCTGATTTTAGTACTCCATTGGTCAATTTGGAACCGGACGACAGTCTTCGCCCTGCAGTACTTGAGGATATCTTTTCGACTGCTCCAGAAAGCTATCCAATTTTCCGGTATCCATAATCCCACTCAAAGTTTTCATTCCTTGTCACCTATGCTCTTAACGTAAGATTGTTTCCGTGCTGTATTCAATGCATGCTACTGCAACTTCAGTCCTCGGGATTGGAGCTCCATATGATGACGCTGCCGAGAAAACTGCGTCGGGTGGGCTATCGGAAAATGCCTTCCTATTGGAGGTACTGGTATTCTCTGCCCTTCTTGCCCCATCCCCACAAAACGTCTGAGCCAATAAAACTAGGTTGCTACAGGGTGATGTGAATTGCCATTTCCATTTTCATTTCATGCTTTTGTTCCCATCCTATTTTCACCCTTTTATTTTTCTATTTTGCAGCTCCATTTGAATGAGTAATGTATCTTTATTTTCAAGTAATATTTGTTAAATTAATGAAATTTAGGATTAAGATTCTATTATTTCTTCTTTTTTTTTTTTTTTTTTGTCGTTGTTGTATTTGTTAAATTAATGAAAACAATACGCATTCCAGTTGCTACAGGATGATGCATTTGTTTCTAGGAAGCAAACAAAATTTGGCAAAAAAAGTAATTAATTGTGACCATCTTGCTCCGGATTGGTTTTGCCAAAAGAAAATTAAAAAAAAAAAGAGCATATTCGATGTTCCAAGCCAGCTCAAGGTGTTGGAATTCAATGAATACTCCCGATTTCCCTCTCTTCCTATTTTATTTCAATACATGTCAGTAAAAATAAAGTGCCGAATAGATTAAATTTAGACCTTATTACCGTTATTATAATATAAGAAAAGAGTTGGCACAATACAAAATTTTTAAAAATTTGTTAAAACAGATATAACTTGAGTGGTGTAATTCAGATCAAATTCTAATCCTTAAAAAAATAAAATAATAAAAAAACCCAAATCAAATATTAGTTTAATTCTGTTTATTATTATTATTATTATTATATTTTTACATTTGGACTGCCTAATTAAAAATGACAATAGTTGTTATTATTATTATTTTTGGTTTACATGGCAGTAGTGGTTGGGGCCTCTCTGCAAGGAGAAGCCAGAAGTCCTGCTGGACCCAATAAACTCGACCGCAGGGAATCCGGTCTTCCTACAACCTCCGTCTTCCGCACGACAAGGCAAGGACAAGGCACCAAGGCCACGCTGCGCCGAATATTCACATTCCATTCCCATCTCCATCTTTTTTTTTTTTAATTTTTTTAATTACGTTTTTGCGGTCTGGACTCGATCAAGAATCGCTTGAAAAGTCTCTCTCTCTCTCTCTCTCTCTCTAGGGCTCTTCAATGGAGGACCGCCAAACAGAAAAGCAGCAGCAGCAGCCTCTCTTTGTCTCTCCCGTTCAGCACCCGAACGACGACGCGTCGATCTCTCGTGAGTCCAAATTTTCTGTTTTTCGTTTCCAATTTTCCGATAGATTTCAGACGGTTATAGTTTTACGGTGGGTTTGGTTGGCTAGAAAGTGCGAGAAAATGTCTATTTTGTCCACTAGAGAGCTAATTTGCTGTCTATATCCGATACTCATATAGACTTTAACGTACCGGCCGGAATTTTTTGTAAAAAATAAAAATAGAAAAACAAAGCTGAATTAGAATTTATAACGCTTAGAGTAAGAAAATTAAAAACTTTAATCCTTAACTTTAGTTTGACTCGGTTGATTGCTCTAAATTTTGCATAAATAAATATTACTGAGTCCACTCGATCCAATCTGATGAAAGCGCCCTTTTAAAAAATTTTTTTTTTTTCCGGTTATATTTTAGGAGCTCGAGAGAAGCGCAAGGAGGAATTGGAGAATCTGACGCTAGCAACCCAGCCATTGAGGACCCTAAAGCTATTTGTGTTGGCCATTGCTCACTGTGGATTATTTTCGAAAAATTGTTGGCTTTTGCTTCTCAGCGCCCTCTCAGCCGCAATTGGGTTTCTGGTTTTGACAGTTGGCAATTGGCATGAAAGAGTAAATTATATTATTTTGTTTGTTTGTTTTTTTTTATTTTTTTATTTTTTGAGTTGGGGAAAATATTTTCATTGAATTGAATGAATATTATTATGCCTGATGTGATGAGCTTATCCATATGTGTTTGAGAATCAACTTGTCAATCTTTATTGATACTGTGCTGCTAATCCATCTGGCTGAGACTCTAAACTGCTACAACTTGTTTTGTTTTGTTTTCTGTTGCCGGATGCTGTTCTGATCTGAAATTTATGCTTTTATTATTTATTTATTTATTTTTATTGATTCTGTAGCATTTTTATGAGCTTCTACTCTATCTTCGCTTTGGACTCTGGTGGGTGGCCCTAGGTGTAGCATCCTCAATTGGTCTAGGTAAGACAATTTATGATTGTTTTATTAGTTGAATGTACCTGTGTTTTCCTGTATATTACAGCAACTTCTTGGATAGGAGATTGAAATGGATGGATGTGGATGAAAACTAATTGACTTCTGCTGTGTATGGTAGCTGAATATAAATGATTTTCTGTTTCTCTTGCATTTGCGATGTTTAGCCACTTAACTGCTATGCACTAAGGTGTTTCTAGTAATTTGATACATGATCTGGAACTTCTGGTCTTTAATTTTCTAATTAACCAATATATTTCACATAAATTTTATGTCTGTTTTTTTTTATCCTTGTGGGGCAAGATTTTGGTTCATTTGTTCTCATTGACAACCTTAAACCTTTTCATTTGCTGCAGGATCTGGTTTGCACACTTTTGTGCTGTATTTAGGCCCACATATTGCACTGTTTACCATGAAAGCTGTGCAATGTGGCCGGGTTGATATTAAAAGAGCACCATATGACACAATTCAATTCAATACTGGCCCTTCATGGCTGGATAAGAACTGCAGTGCATTTGAGCCTCCATTGTTTGCATCATTTGAAGGCTCTCGAGTTCCACTAACCAGCATTTTGCCTGAGGTTCAACTAGAGGCTATTTTGTGGGGCATTGGAACTGTGCTTGGGGAGCTTCCTCCATATTTTATATCCCAAGCTGGTAACATTTCTGATTCATTTGTAAATGTTTATGTCCTAATAATGATTTTGATATTGTTAAGACAATATGTTGCATTTCTCTTTGTATAACAATGCACGCATGTCATGTTCCTTGGTCTTCTTAAAGAGTATTTAAGAATACCTGACATTGGGGCTCCTCAAGTTGAAATGTTAGGTGTTCTATCTATATCCATTATATTATATTTAGTCTATTGGGATTTTTGCCCTCTTTTGCTTCTAATAGTGTTGATGTTCAAGCTATCACTACCATAGTCTGTCACTACCCCTTTTGCCCTCTAGAGGTTTTTATGAGGTTGTTTAGATTTAAGATTTATACCTGCAGTGGTAGCCATAACCCAAGTATCTCTCTTTCTCTCTGAGGATGAGTAAGTTGATTCTATTGTGTCAGTATTGATTGTGAGATTTTAAACTGCTTAGAGGTTAATTATATGTTAATCACAATTCTTTTTTTTTTTTTCTCTATCTTCCTATAAGCCTCCTGTTATGGAAAAATGTGACAGGGTCTATCCCTTAAAATCTGGTAGTTATCTGGGCTGTTTGACATAAGCAAGATAATAATCATGTTTCAGCTGTAAGGTAATAGTAATTGTGTGTTGCACTTCCTTGTGACTAGAATTGAGCTTGTTTTATACTTTTGCATATTTGCAGCTAGTATGGTGGGTGACAAGTCGGAAATTGTCAAAGAACTAGATGGTTCTTCAGCAGATGGCACAATCGTTGCGAAGCCCATGAAACAGATCAAAGATTGGCTCCTTTCACATTCACAGTATTTGAACTTCTTTACAATCTTGGTTCTCGCATCAGTGAGTTCTTTCCCTCTCTTTTTTATGAGATGTCATGATTTTGTAATGGTCATTTCACTGTCTGGTGTGTGAGTAATTACTGCAGCTATTCTTCGTACTCATCTGATCAAGTGATGGACTTTATCATCAAATGGAAAGATAGAAAATCACTTTGATTCATGCTTGTATATAAATTACATTCTGTGTTGTCATATCTAGGAATTTCTTGGTATGCATTTAATGGCTTGCCAACCTCTCTACTGTAGATCAATTTGCCATTTGCTGACTATATATTATGTACTTGTACAGGTACCTAATCCTCTATTTGACCTTGCTGGTATCATATGTGGGCAATTTGGAGTTGCATTCTGGAAATTTTTCCTTGCAACAGTGATTGGAAAGGCTATCATTAAAACTCACATTCAGGTTTGCAGATATTCTATTGTTCAATCTTTGATACAATCTGTCATCTTTTTTTTGTGTGGATTAGTTTGTATTATAGTCCATGTGTGCGCCCAGTTGCCACTGCATTTTTATTTGTATTCTCGAATGCTTTTAGTCTTGAGTTGTATATGTGTCTCTACTTGACATGGTTTTGTTGCCTTTATGATTGTAGATGGCTTTTATCATCTCAATTTGCAATTATCAGCTTCTTCATCTTCTAGAAACCGAGCCGATTCGAATGCTCAGTTTTGTGCCTGGAGTTACTACTATCATACCAGATCTCACTGAGAAACTACATGTCATTAGGGATAAATTCATGACATCTACACCTCCAGTTTCAGATATGAGGGTAATTACTTGGTTTTGGCTCTGCCACGCATACCATGTGCTGTTCTAGATAGTGCATTCAGGTTATTGTGGGTGTATGCTTATTCTTCTTTTTAAGAGATGTACCTCCTTGTTTTATTCTCCAGGTAAACAAATGGGGCCTATCATTTACCTCAATCTGGAACACCATTGTATGGCTCATACTGATTAACTTCACCGCTAGGATTGTATCAGCAACTGCACAGAGCTTCCTCAAGAAGCAACAAGAAAAGGAGTTGGCATTACTGCAAAGCAACTCTTCTGCATCAAGCCCATCATAAATTTCTATCCATTTCCATTTCAGTGCTTCCCAAGTTCAAACTGTTCACGTGTTTCCACCATGTATATATCTCGGTTTGGCTAGTATTCTTGTTACTGGCAGAACATTTTATATCTGCCATAGCCATTGTTTATGTACGTACCGGAAGCAGCTTCCATCACTGGTAGAACACAATGGAAAGGGATGTCGACGGTTTCTCTCAACAATTGTCGCCATCTTGTGTATAATTGGATTCTAATCAAGTAACGTGCTTCATCATCTGGTCATATTAGATTAGTGCGTGACCTCGTTATGGATGATATGAAAATTGAAGTATTTTGATTGCAATTATGCATCCGCAGGGAAAAAGTAGATACAACGCTTAAGCCGTCGGACGGGAAGAGATCGGATCTACTCGGGATTCAAGCTGTCAGATGATTTCGTGGTTATAATTGTACGGACAAGACAACTCGTAACTCTTAAACTATAAAGATCCCGGAAGCCCTGCGCCCTGTCCCTTCTTCCGCCATCTCGTGTGGTGTAGGGATGGAAAGAGTGCTTGTCCCTGGGGGTCCGTTTCGCCCGCTGCAGCGAGAAGAGATCGTAAAAAAAAAGGAAAGACTGAAAATTAATAAGTTAAAGATGAAAATAAAGTTAATGTTTATATTAATTTTTTGGTTATAATTTCAACTCGATACCGATTCAAATTATTAAATTTTAATTTTTTTAAACAATATTTTTCAAAAAAGATAATTAAATAGATTAATATATTAATTATAAGTTCTCTCGGCGGAGCACAAGATTACATCAGGCAGGCACGAACCTCAACAAGTAACATCAATCACAAATAGAATTGGGTTTGGGGCTCTATCCATAGATTTTTCCAATAGGCGAGCCTAAATTTATTTCTATTTGTTTTTTCAATAACGCATTCAGTACCAGACCATGAAAGAAATAAAGTTAATTAATCTGATTTTCTTTCTTTTTCAAATTCTAAATTCCGTATTCGAACTGGAAAAGAGCACTAACTCTAGTAGAGATATAATTCCACTTGGCCTCCTATTTTGTCATCTATATAACATACGCATACACCATTTCTCTTGTTAGAATTTAAAAATGAGAAAAAGGTAGAGGATTTCAAACCAATTAAGAAACAACCTCTTTTGGCCCCACCAAACTGTTATTGCAATACTGTGTTCATTGGCTTTTGAAATTGCAGCTATGAATTTCTCTCACCATACAAACCACACAAATATACTTTATTCTTATAAATGATAGTGCATCCCCTTGGGAAGATCAAATGCAAATATTTACACCACGCTAATGGATTTAGGTTCTTGATAGCAGGTTAGAAGGAAAGCAGGGCATCGAAACCCAGTGAGAAATAGAGGGAATTTGATCCATCTAGCATATGCTGGGGCTCCATCACCAAAGTAAATCCTCATCTAGGCCAAACCTGCCCGCCTCTCCCACCTAAGATCTTCAGAGAACTCTGTGAGCGCAGCCCGGGGGTCACCATTTGAAATAGAGTAGTAGTACTGAGCTGTTCCATCATCAACTTGCATACTTCTCTTTAATGAGTTAATAATCCTTTTCCTGCCTTGGCCAGATGTCATCCCGTTTGATATACAGCCAAGCCTTCTGTCAGGTTCGCCTTCTAAATATAGTACTGCAACTTCCCTTTTTGCACAGGTATCCAACTCTATGTAGCATGTACCATTTGTGAGAAGGTCTGGATGATTTATGGGGATTAATAATCTCTCCCTTGAATAAATGCCGTGGTCACTCATCATGTTATTCAATCTCTTTATATCCATAACCTACAAAAGCAAGAAAAATAAGTTCCAAATGTTACTAAGATATACTTTAAGCTCGTCACGAACAAGAGTAAATGATTTAGTGGTCTCGTCAGCACAAGAAATGCAATGGAAAAATGTGATTTGTAGAGCTGCATTTTAGGCAAGAAAAAAAATTGTTTAAGTGAATGGGGGCCCTTGGGCAGTCAAGAAATAGATCAGTACAGCGCAATCCTAGTTCTACGCTGTTCCAAGCATCCACAGAATGAGTTACAAGACAGGAAACAATTATAGAAACAACAATGGGAGCACTAGAAATATTCAGAGGCAATTGACTGCCAAGAAATCTGCCCTTACTATTCATTTCTTTTTTAACTCAGTAGTAGCCACTACTAATCAAAGCTGTAAAATCCAACATAAAATAAAATAAAATAAAATAAAATAAATAAAATTGCAGATAGCCTCATCTTCAGACTCAAGTCACCTGACTTTATAGCCCATCTATGCCACTTGGCCATCGATCAACCCAAATATCACGGATGTTAACGGTTTCTACCCAAAATTCCTTTGTAAGTAGAGATCGAATTCTCATCTAAAACCCCACTAAACCCAGTCAAATCCATGCACGTTGTAAATCCAGAAAGCACACAACTTTCCATATGCAATCAACCAATCAAATCATTTCCACAAAAATAAATAAATAAAGGAAAAAAAATTAAATTCTTATCCGTTAATCATCAAAACCATAACAAGCCCATAAATCAAAATCCAAAACCTGAACCGAATACTTGACAGCGAGGCCTGCAACGGTGTCCCCTCTAACAATCTTATGCGAAATAGCAAATTTCCAAATCCCATTATCCCTCCAGAAGCTTCCCGACACGGGCCTACCCACAATAGCCTTCAGCTTCCAGGGACGCATAAACACCGCCCTCATGATCTCGCCGTCGGCCGCCACAGCGTTCCAAGCCCTGCACACGCAGCTGGCGCGGGCCAAGTCTGCCAGGGAGAGCTTCCCGAAGATCAGACGGAGGGTGTCGGCGCACGAGAGCGCCGCGAAGTGGGCGTTCATCGGAGAGATCGTTGCGGCCGGAGTAATTGTGCCGGCCGAGAAATCGGATGCAGATGATTTTTCGGCGGTGGGGTTTAGGTGCTGTGTAAGGATGGGAACGGCGTCGTCTTCGTCTTTGTCGCCACAACATCCCATTTGGCAATCGCTCTTTTAGATAGACAGAGAGAGAGAGAGAGAGAGTGAAAGAGAAAAACGGAGGATATTTCAACGGCTGGTACGTGAATGCCAGCTGTGTCCGCCGTTGTTGTTGACACGTAACAATGATATTTTATTTTTCTTTTTTTTTTGGGAGAAATTCGGCTTTTCTTTCTTTCTTTGAAATCAATTAATTTTAAATTAAAACTAAAATAAAATAATATATATATATATATTCCTACCAAAATTATAAAGCCTTAACATGAGTGCATTAATTAATAGAAGCATATGTCAGTAGAAATTAGGAAAGATTACGGCTAGACGTAATCAGAAAACCTTTCATTCATCTTTTTATTTTTTTTTTTAAAAAAAAAATATATATATATATATATATATATATATGTCGTTTATTTTTATTATAAAATAAAAAATTCCACGTATTAATGTCAGTACCTATTGGATAACCCCCCGCCAAAAAAAAAAAAAAAA
>CM034048.1:12211918-12250899 GCA_019804595.1 Bruguiera parviflora | reverse complement strand
AAAAAAAAAAAAAAAAGAAAGAAAGAAAGAGAGAAAGAAAGAAAGAAATAGTCGAGGGAATTTGTATTTGTGCTTCTAATTGTATTCATTTTTGCAAGCGAGCGCTCATTTGATTCCCTACAATCGTCTTTCGCACGCCCAATTCAATTTAGTTTTTATTTTAAAATAAATTTAAAAGTGACAAATTTAAATAAATAAATATAATTTTTAATATTATTGTGCATATTATTTATGCTAAATTGATATTTTATTTGTAGTATATGCTAAATTAATATTTCTTATGCAGCATAAATTAATATTTAAGAAAATTCAAGTTCGATCATTAATTATTTATAATAATAATAAAAAAATCTATCGGTGAACTCTAATATAATAATACTGTTATTGAAATCATCTTTAAAATTAAAGATTTTGACTTCAAATATCAAGACGAGCTAATTAAAAAAAGAAAAGAAAAAAAAAGAAACTCAAATGGCCGGCAAAGTTTAAGATTTCACATCGCTTTGCGCGAGTGTTGTGAATCTGCCTTCTAGAAACATTTGAATTATAATAAAAAAATAAAAAAAATTTGAATTATAACGTCAGCGAATAACTCTAAAACGTTCAAACCGGTCGTGACTTACGTCCAACACGCGCGTTTTAGTTTGTTGAGGATGAAAAAAACCAAACGAAAATGAGAATGTCTTTAACCTTCACGAATCGCAACAGCAAAACGGCACCGTATGGACGGGACTCTGGGGGAAGCCCGGGGGTAGAAATGCCAAAATAGCAGAGACGTCATCGCGGGGTGTCGGTGTCCCCCACGGCTTTATCTCGATAGCGAGGGTGCAATGCAGTACAGAACGGGGCAAGACTCGTACTCTTGTCTGGTCTCTTCTTCTCCCCTCTATTTTTTGGTTCGTTTTGGTGGGGGGTGGGGGTTCGCGGAAGTCTCTGGTTCTGTTATCGTACGTTGACTTCAATTCTGGTCTCTCTGCTTTTACAAATTCTCCCCATAGGATCTACAGTTTCTGAGCAAATGGCGGAGTTAGGGAAGGTACTGTTGGACTCCGGGTGGCTCGCCGCGAGGTCCACGGAGGTGGGCCTCACCGGGATCCAACTCACCACCACTCACCCTCCCAGTGGCCCCGACTCGCCTTGGATGGAAGCTTCTGTTCCCGGAACGTAAATTCTATTCTATGCTAACTGCATTACACTCTGTTACTTCCGTATTATTTCCTTTTTTGATCATTTTTAAATTCCCTCAGTCTGTTTGACTTTTTTTTATTATTATATATTTAAGAAAATCTGGGCAGAAAGATCACATTGTTGAGTGAATCGACTATATTGTGGATTTGAAGTTGAATTCCCAAATGGGGTTTCCTTTTTTTCTTGTTTTTTTTTTTTTGGGGGGGGGGGGGGTTTTGAGTTACTGATTGGGAACAAGCAGTCAACTAAGGGTCTTGACTTAATCTGACACTACTCTTTGAAATTTAGATGGTAAAGTTGCTTGAATTAATTTGGTGCTCATTGTAATTTGGTCGTTTGTAACATTTTTTTTTTTTTTTCAAGTGTTTTGGGAACACTGGTGAAGAACAAAGTGGTGCCCGATCCTTTTTACGGGTTGGAAAATGAAGCCATCATAGATATAGCTGATTCTGGCAGGGAGCACTATACATTCTGGTTCTTCACAACCTTCGATTGTAAGCTGGTACGTTGTGGTTGGATGTCTATTATGGAATTTGATGCTAACTATGGTTTAAAAAATTGCTGTTTATGTCAATAATAAAGCAAAAGTTAGAGTTTTGGTTTCAAAAGCATTTTTCATCTATCTTTTTTCTTTTTGTCCTTTTTCACTGCAAGAGCAAGATAATGCACTTCTGATTTGGATCAAGTTGGAATGCTCAATTTGGTTAATTTGAATTATTGGATAATGTATTACCAAGTTGTCACAGGTCTTTCTAGTTTCTATGCCTCGGTCTTGATCTTGGACTTTTTTTTATGGATATCTGTAGTGTACCTCACTAGTTGACATTTTCCAGTCAGGAAACCAACACCTGGATCTGAATTTCCGTGCAATCAATTATTCAGCAGAAGTATATTTGAATGGACACCAAAAGCTCTTGCCAGCAGGGATGTTCAGGAGACATTGCCTTGATGTTACTGATATTCTGAGTCCTAATGGTCACAACTTGCTTGCTGTTCTTGTTCATCCTCCAGATCATCCTGGAAGAATTCCACCTCAGGGAGGACAGGGTGGTGATCATGAGGTAACTAAATCAAGGAAACCTGTTATTGAATTTCACTTTTTGTTCCATACTCTTAGAATTACTGAAAGGTGCTAGGATTCATGTGTCATGGAAAGTCCAACAATTCTTTTCTTGTTTTCCTGCTAGATTGGAAAAGACGTTGCTGCGCAGTATGTTGAAGGTTGGGATTGGATAGCACCTATAAGGTGACTATTGATGATGCTTGGGAGTAACAGTCTAGTTCTTAGATTGTATTCTACATATATATTCAACTTCCAGTTGAGCAATTTATTGCATGATTGAGAAGAGAAAAGGTTCTCTCCAAAGGAAAAAAGTAATTTGCATTTTCCTGCTTCAGGGATAGGAACACTGGCATATGGGATGAAGTATCAATTTATGCCATGGGGGTGAGTTTAATTCATATGCTTAATTTTTCTCCTTGTATCCTCAATGATGTGAGTGTTCTTGTCATGATTCATACATTACACAGTCAAACTCGGTCTGGAAGACGACCATGAGGACTGCATGAACTTATGATGTATCATTCAAGCTTACAAGCTTATGGGAGCTGTAGTTTCTGGTGCATCTCATGTGTCTAGAATTTCCTAAAGAACGAAACATTGTTTTGTTTTTTTAAATTTTTATGAAAACAATTGTGTGATCCATTTTTTTCCATGTCTAAATTTAGATTTGGTAATTTGTATATTCTCTCATTCAAGTGCATTAAACCTAAAAAATTGGGCACTTGTTTCTTAATCACTTTAAGAATTTTCTCATATCAAGATGCATTTCATTATGGTGCAGCCTGTAAAAATAGTGGATCCTCACTTAGTTGCAACATTCTATGATGGATACACGAGGGTCTATTTGCATACTACTACTGAGTTGGAAAACAGAAGTGCATGGGTTGCCGAGTGTAATTTGAATATTCAAGTGACATTGGAACTTGAAGGAGGCACTTTCTTGGTGGAGCATCTTCAGACGCAACACCTGTCAATTGCAGCCGGAAAATGCCTGCAATTTACATTTCCTGCGGTCAGTATTTTTAAGTTTGGAACTGCAAGCTGGTCTAGAAAGCTGTAATTTAACATTTTTTGAGCTTATGCCCTATATATGGATAACAGTTCTGAGCATGTTACCATGTCTGCCCTAGAATTTGCTTGGAAAGTGCATGTTATAGTATTTTGAGCTGACAAAGACTAATGGAAATTACCATGTGATTTCATGCAACTCACAAACAATGTATGCCAGTGTAAACTTAGCACAAATCCATTTCTACTAGCACAATCTTCCCAATATTCTCTGGAGGTCCCTCCAACACTCAACTTATTGACATCTATGATAGTGTGCCTTGGCCCCTTCTATTTTATTTTATATTTTTAATATGCTGTTGTCTATAGCTCTAGTGCTTCTTCTAATAACGTGAATTAGCAGCTTTTCTTCTACAAGCCCAATTTATGGTGGCCAAATGGGATGGGGAAGCAATCCCTGTACAATGTCAGTATTACGGTTGATGTAAAGGGGTATGGGGAGTCTGATTCATGGATTCAGCTGTTTGGATTCCGTAAAATTGAGAGCCATATTGATAGCACAACTGGTGGGAGGTATCAAAATTTTCACATTCCAACAATGGATTAATATTGCATGGTTTACCATATTTTGTGACCTATGCATCACTTCTTAATAGGTTGTTCAAGGTAAATGGGCAGCCAATTTTTATCCGTGGTGGTAATTGGATACTGTCAGATGGGTTATTGCGGCTTTCTAGGAAACGCTATCAAACAGACATCAAGTTCCATGCAGATATGAATTTGAACATGATCCGTTGTTGGGGTGGTGGATTAGCTGAGAGGCCAGAGTTCTACCATTACTGTGACATTTACGGATTGCTGGTAAGTCCGCTTCTGTGTGCACGCACTTGTGCTTGTGGTTGTGTTCATGCCAATGACTTGGACATTCAAGAAAACTCTGCAATAGTGAATTAGGCTTGGCTTATATATTTTCTTGGACATGCTATCATTATTGTATGAAGTTCAAATGAGGCTTTGTAAGTTAAAATCTGGGATAGCGCTTTGGTAAATCCCACTTCAAAATTGTAACATTCCACAATGTGCTGGTTTTTTTTTTTTTCTTTTTTATTTTATTTATTTATTTATTTCTTTCTTGAATTTGTGCTATGGGATTTGTCCCATGGACTGTTATTGATATGGCTTCTTTATTTTGGAGGTATGGCAAGAGTTTTGGATTACAGGAGATGTTGATGGAAGGGGTGACCCAGTCTCAAACCCAGATGGCCCATTTGACCATGACCTGTTTTTGCTATGTGCAAGAGACACTGTCAAGCTCCTGAGGAACCATCCTAGTCTTGCTCTTTGGGTAGGTGGAAATGAGCAAGTTCCACCACCTGACATCAATGATGCATTAAAGAATGACCTTAAGCTCCATCCTCATTTTGAGAATTTCCAAGAATCTGGCAAGTACATTCAAGATTCCTCCCTAGATTCAGAAGATCCTAGCCAGTACCTTGACGGAACACGTGTTTACATTCAGGGATCCATGTGGGATGGCTTTGCTAATGGAAAGGGGGATTTTACTGATGGTCCTTATGAAATTCAATATCCTGAAAGCTTTTTTAAGGATGATTTCTACAAATATGGTTTCAATCCAGAAGTCGGTTCGGTGGGAATGCCCATTGCTGATACCATCAGAGCAACCATGCCACCAGAAGGATGGCATATACCATTGTTTAGGAAGCATCCTGATGGTTATGTAGAAGAAATTCCAAACCCTGTGTGGGAATACCATAAATACATCCCTTATTCAAAGCCAGGCAAGGTTCATAATCAGATTCTTTTGTATGGGACCCCAAAGGATCTTGATGATTTTTGTTTGAAGGTATATTGGATCTTTATTTATTTGCCTGGGCTTCTTATTGGTTTGTTTCCCCTTCTTAAGCTCCACCCCAATCAAAAAGTCTACTGAACTGGTTTCTAATAATCATCTCAGGCACAACTTGTAAATTATATCCAGTATAGAGCTCTATTGGAGGGCTGGACTTCTCGTATGTGGAGTAAATATACTGGTGTTTTGATTTGGAAGAATCAAAATCCATGGACAGGTCTTAGAGGTCAGTTTTATGACCATATGCTTGACCAAACGGCAGGATTCTATGGCTGTCGTACTGCTGCAGAGCCAATCCATGTTCAGCTGAATCTGGCTACATATTTTATTGAGGTAAATCTGCATGAATATCATCTTTACGTAATTAGACAAAGCATGAATTTGAAAGGCTGGTGGCAAAGCTTTATTGTTAAAAGGGTTACTGTCTGGAGATTTTCAAAACTATTATTTGATTTTTTTATTCCTCTTGCTATAATCAGGTTGTTAACACTCTGTCAGAGGGAATATCAGATGTAGCCATAGAATGTTCAGTCTGGGATATGGAAGGAACATGCCCATACTACAAGGTCTATGAAAAACTCTCTATTCCCCCAAAGAAAGTAGTGTCTATTGTTGAGATGAAGTATCCAAAGTCTAAAAACCCAAAGCCTGTCTACTTTCTTCTGCTTAAACTCTACACTGCTTCAGATTATGGAATATTGTCAAGGAACTTTTACTGGCTGCATCTGCCTGATGGAGACTACAAGCTGTTAGAGCATTACAGGAAGAAAAGGATTCCCCTTGAGATCACATCAAAGGCTTTCATTAAGGGTTCCACATATGAGATGGAAATGCACGTGCAGAACGTATCTAAGAAGCCACACTCTAAATCTTTGACATCTAAAAATACCTTTGTTGCTAGACTCAGTGATGGGGATTTTGACACAGCCTCAGTGGAACCTGTAAATAGTGGAACTGAGTTAAAAAGAGATTCTACTTTGTGCCAGAGGATTTTCAGGCATTTTTCAGGGGAAACTAATAATTTGAAAGTAACTGAAATTAATGGTGCTAATGTTGGTGTTGCTTTTTTCCTGCATTTCTCAGTTCATGCATCAAAGACAGGGCACAAGGAAGGAGAAGACACAAGAATTCTTCCTATTCATTACTCAGACAACTATTTTTCTCTTGTTCCTGGAGAGTCAATGTCAATCAAAATATCGTTTGAAGTTCCTTCAGGTGTTACCCCTCGAATAACGCTTCAGGGCTGGAACTACCATGGTTTGCATACTGTTTTTTGAGTGCTGCAAGGGGGACTTCCTCTCTATCATTCTGTTGCATGCCGGAGCAAAGTCACCCCAATGATTTTGTGGATATTGATTTATTCATTCTTGTCCTCTGGGTGTTCCAATCGGTGGAAACTGTGGTTCAGCTTCTGAGTGCAAAATTGTCTCTTTGCTTCTGCAGAAAAATCTGACTGAAAGATCATTTCCACAAATTTAGAACAATGTGAACTTATTAATCTTTAGCTGCTCCCATTTTTTGGAGTTAAAAGCATAATTTATGGAGTTGTGGAAGTCTTAGCCTGCTCCCACGAAAATGTCTGATAGGCCCTTATTAAAGGTCCTTTTGTTTATAGTAAACATAAGCAACACTACGGATGGAGAAAAGATTCACATTCAGCATCTTAGATCCTGTTTCAGTCTACGCCTGCATTTTATATTATGTTCGGTAGCATGTAGTGAGACATAATAGAATGTATATTACACTTTACTAGGCTCCGTTTTAGTTTTTGAAAAGAACAATTTTGATTGCAACTGTGCAAACAATAACTTTGGAGAAAGAAGTAGTTGGGCGTTGAACTGATCAATGGGGTGTGTACTTTTGTGCACGGCAGGCACATCTTTTGGTGGTATTAGAGAAGTGTGTGTGCCACCTTCGATAATGGAATGCTCTACTATCACTGGTGGATAGGTGGCGTGTTGCAAATATGAGAAGCATAAGCCCGAGCTGCGTACAGGTTGCTAATTTGAGCGCACATATAATGCATACAATTTTGCGCTTTTATTCTATTCTGCCATTCTTAGATCAATTGTACAGAGAGAATTGTGGGATTCAAATCCATTTATAGTTACATCGGATGCCACGGATGCCTAACAAGGGAAAAAGATTACTTTGAAATGGCTTTCATGAATCGGTTTAGCGAAGAGAATATGCCTGCGGCTCTGTTGAACAAAGATGGCCCCTGCTCTGATTTCTCTTCTGCATTTCCAAAAATTACCTGTATGAAATCAATCTAAAATCAGTAACCAATGTAGGTAAAAGTATTTTCTTCGACGGTTTCTCTCCATCAGAAACTAACCTCAAGTTCCTCGGCATCAGGACGACTTATGCACTCTTTGGCAAGCAGATACCTGTTTGGTCTATCTTTGTCATCATAAAAGACTTTCCACATGCTGGTATTGGCAGAGTAGAGACAACAAGAAGATGAGTGGTCAGAAAGAATTCAACTACATGACAGAACACAACCTGATTAGTACTTGAGAATTTGAAATGGGTTATGCTGCGAGCTGTCAAACTAGACAGAGTTATTGGTCAATCCGGTGGAAGCAACTTTGGGGCTTAATAAAAGGCCAGTTTGGTGCAGAATATGGAGGGAGACCAAAGGCACCAGAAAATTTTTGGGAATATGATGAATGAAATGGAAGTCCTACCCCGGATAACATCTAAAGACAGCACCAGATGGCAGAGGCCTCATTGAGTAAACCGTAGTGAATGTCCTGCAAAACAGATTAAATAGAATTCCTTGCTGCTACATAATGGGAGAGGAATGCAAATTTTCACTAAACATGCAATAAAAAAGAAAAATTTACCTCAGAAAATACCGTCTTAAATTGCGGACATTTATTCCGACTCCAACATCCTCACTAATGAGACGCGGGTTCCACATAATCAGAGGCCTTGGCTAGCAATACATTAGGAAGTTCCACCATCAATCTTAGAGTGATGTACTAACTGCAATGCTCGAGACATAACCCAAAAGGATTAAGGATGTTAGCTCAGTACCGGGTCGTCTGAGAGGTCAGATGCAATTTTCTCTACATATCCCAACATCTGGTAATCAGGAACAATCATTACCACTACCTCATCTTCATTCTCAACTGGCTTCCGGTCGCTTAAGCTGGACATTCATAAGTTCATACATAAAAACAAGCCAAAATTATGTCCACAGGACAAACAGGTGTGTATGTCATTATTAGAAGAACCGCAGCACTCACCAAACAGAAAGAATGAGAATAGCTCTTTCCAATGCATAAAATCATATATAAAACAAAGCCTGGAATCAATTTGAAAAGGGTTGATTTATGAACCAAACATCAGATGAATCCATCAATATGGAGGGAATTACCTCGAGAACCCAAAAGCTGCATCTTTCCACTGATACTTCAGAAGGGCCGTAGCACCAGCATCTGGAAAGACAGCTTTAACTCTCTGAACACAAAATTCCCAAACTTTTATGAAGGTTTACAAGAAAATGTGCAAAAGCTTATAAGGAAATACAAATATATTTGTTCCTTCAATCATTATTATTATTATTTATTTATACCATCATCATCAGATAGTCCTAGCATGCAAGAATGGTGCAAGCTCTACTCAAATTTGTCCATGTTTAACAGCCATGTTTTAATACGGGGTAGAATCAAAACCTAGGAATAATCTTGGTGAAAAATGTCATCTTTAGTAAGAAGCCTATCAAGAAAGGAAGAACAATGGAGACCAACTTTGCTTTTTTCTTACTTTTCTGTCTTCTAATTTGTTTAGTTGTTGACATTTCAAACTTTGAGGTAATTCTGAGTTTCAGTTTTATTAGGCAACCTCAAAACATTTCATGGCCTTGTCTGGTGCCTCACATCATCTGTTACTGATTCTGTGCATTCTAGTTCCCTAACTTGGAGTGATAATGAACCTGGCTTCCTGTCTCTTCAATAAGCGTATCCAAGAAAATCCTTGACAGTTGCCAGAGCTCGGCTTGTGCACCTTCATCATCTAGAAATTGCAGCTGAGGGATTAGGAGCTCGACCTACAAAAGAGTTGAGCAGTCAAAAATCTGATTGTAATTTTTGTAACAAAAGCAAACATAACCTAAGTCACATACTATGGCTCTCATTCCTCCTGAAGACAAAAACGTTGCACTTGCTTGGCTAGATTGCTGGACTGCACCCTCCAAGTCAGAAGGCAAGCAGCTGAAAACACACGAATTTTGTCAATAGCTTTGCATCTATTTTATACACAGACATAAAGAAACATTACAAGACTACATAACAGGATGCCCCATCTACTCATCCAGTAAGCATATTGTAGATGTAGGAGACCTTTTCACTCTGCTGAGTAATTTACAGAGGTACTCATAATGCAGCACAATTGACAAGCGTGTGCATTTCAGGAAACATCACAGATTACCAATATTGCAGCAAAACTTTTAGCGTTTCAACTTAGAAAAACACAATCACTAAATTTCAATGTTTCAAAAAAAAAAAGGTCCGAGAATAAACATATGCAGTGACAAAAGGGACTGAGAGGGATCCTTTACTTCCCTCGAGAAGCTGATAAGGAATGGCTAATTGCATCCAAATAAAAGCTTAATAAAAAAAAAAAAAGGGTGCAGGAGGCTTCCCACATTAGGTCTGATGAAGGATCGGACCAAAATGATTTTCACAATCACAATGAATACAATTTTGGATCATTTATTGAATAAATCACAGGGAATCAAATAATTCAATGCCCAAGAAACACAAAAATCACAGTCGACCCCCGCATTGACCACCATCAATTGGGCATCAAGTCTGCGTTTATATCCCTCTAATTCTACACTATCCCCTACTCACATCATGCCTCAATCAGCTTTTAAACTCCACTGAATTAAGAGCTTATAAAAGAAGAATGAACCTGTCATCTTCTTCTTTCTGGTCTTCTTGAACTGATTGTGGTGGCTGTCCTTCTGCCTGTTTCCTGCTCGTCCCTTCAGTATCTTCTTGAGGGGGGTCAACTTGGAATTTTTCAAACTTTGCATAGACTCTCGAGCTAGTAAAATTTATGCCATGCGAAACCCCACTGGACGGTGAAACGGATAAGGCAGAGTGAGTGGTGGACGTTGAGCTTTTGGTTGTGGATGGTGATAAAGCTGGGTGGCTGCTAAAGAAGAAGCAACCTGATATTGAAGCAGCAGCCATGAAGATTTTTAACAGTTAACGAATGCAACCGGCAAAACTACCTAAATTCATGGATTCTCTTTTTCTTGTTTCGCTTCTCATTGTCAAAGTCAAACTTCCCACACGTCCTAACGCATAGCAGCTGCGCGAATATTAATAAAAAAAAAGTAGGGGTCAAAATGAAAATTATAAGAAACTTGAGTGAAGTTTAAAAATAGCACAATCATTTTATTATTATTATTATTATTATTTTATGTTTTTGGTTGTAATTCAGTAATTTTGGAATGTGCAAACATTGGGAGCGCAGATGATGATTTTGAGTGTGATAATATTTATATTTTATTTTCTTTCAATAAGAGCATTTGTTTAAACTTAATTACAATTTCGAATAATAAACACTATAATTTTAAAATAATAATATAAAATTATTACAAAACTATAGTATATCTCAAACAATATAAATTATAATTTAAGAATATTGCAATAGAGTTTCTCATTTATAGTTTGTGAAAATTTCATACTTCTATTTATTGTGTGGTCTGGGTTTAATATCCTACAACCCAAACTAAGAGAGCCCTGTTTGGGCCGGGCAGGCATCTCTGTTAAAAAATATAAAAAGTCTGTCAGTGCAGTGGCGGCAGAGTGGTGAGCGTAGAGACTAAACGCTCCGTCCGAAGAGTGTATTTATATTTAGAAACAAACAGCTCCCTTCCCAGCCGAACACAACGGCTATTTTCATTCCAATCTAAACCCCACAGCCTCTCTCTCTCTCTCTCTCTCTCTCTCTCTCTCTCTTCTTCATGGGAAATTCCGGTTCTTGCTTCTCCGATCTTTGGAGGCCATGGCCATAGGCGGTACTTTCTCTCTATCTCACGTGCTTTGTGTGTATCTCGAATTTCTTGACCGAGAGTGCTTGATGTCTCTCACATCCGATGGCAGGAGTTCTTCCGGAGAGTTGCTGCGATCACACCGACGGCAATTGCGGTTCAAAGTCTTCTCTGGGTTCTGTCACAGGTGTCTTTGCCGCCCTTCTTTCCTTTTTGGCCCTAGAGGTTCTTTTATTTTCTGTATTTCTGTTCCAGCCCTAGAGGAAGACGCTAAATGTGATAAAGGTTCGCGCTTTAATTGATTCTTTTTCGTTTCTTTTTTAGTTTCATTCTTTCTTGGTGTTATCTTTCTCTTCTTCTGCGATAGATTTTGCTGAAACCGTGCCGTTTTGATGTTTCTTTCTCCTTTCAGATCAAATTTCAAGCCCTGAGGCCGAATGTACTGGAGATGGTATTCAATTCCTGCGATTCCATCTTTTTTAATTATATATATATATATATATATTATCTTTTTGGTTTGTTATTTATTCCGATGGGACTCTGGAATCGGGCCTCGGTAAACCAAAAAAAATCTTAATTCTAAAGGTTTTGCCTTTATTGAATCTTTTTCCTTTTTATTTCCCTTCTTTTCTTTTTCTTTTCTCTTCTCTCTTTCTCTTCAGATTCGGTACTTTAAAAAAAAAATAAAAAATCCCAGATCGAATTCTAAGTCACAAGGTTGAGACTGGTGAGGATGGTATGCAATTTTCTTGTCTCTGTCTTCACTTTGATTTTTTACATTACTGGTATGCAATTTTATTGATTCTGCCTACAATTTACGTTTTTCTTGATAGTTCTGGTTCACAACCCATAAATTATGCTCATTTTTTTTTATTTTGCAAGTTAATTGTGAATAGCGATGGAAACATCAGTTGTCCTGCTCCTCATCTCCCACTCTAGGCTTTTTGAAATTTCAACTTTGGAAACCGCGAATGGTGATTTTCCTTCTCAGTTTGTTTCTTTATTTCGACCCAAAGTATATGTTTTTAAACTACGGATTCTATGTGAATCCATTAGTTCTGCTGGTCCATAAGTGTTAACACTTTATGTCCAAATTGGAAACTTATGTTGCCTTGTTTTGTGGCTTGATAATTACTTGATGTAACTGTCCCTTTCATGGATGAGGATAGTTTGTCGAGCAGAAACAGAGAAACTTTCTCAGACAAGGGTCCTATGCTGCCAATATTGCAGAAACTCAACAATTTGAGTTAAAAAAATGCAGGGGAGACCTTTAATTCCAGTGCCCCCTCAATCTGGTTACGAAAAAGGAAGGCAATGAGACGAGAGAACTTATTATTGATGGTTTTGTGTTTTGCTAGAATGAGTGGCGTATGAGAACTGAGATTTGTTCGATTGAAATTCCTTTCTCTAAAAAGGCAGAAAATTGTGAAATACTAAACATATTTGATTTATTTATTGGTTTTGGTATCTTTCTGTTTCAGTATTTGAAGAAAGAGCATGCCAATCCTTCCAATGGAGTCAAGACCATCACTGCAAATTCATGTCCTGGACTTGAAGTGTTGGACATTCTTCAGCATCTCAGTGAGTATTTCAATGCACATTGTTGACTTTGGATTCTTTTTTCTCCTGTATTATTTTTAATAATTTATCAGCTGCTATATGTTATATCAGGTAAAGAATATGAACTTTTGAAGGAGAGGTTCTTAGTAGAGTCATTGGAAAGGAAATGACTCTACAATGAAGTGACTGAACTTAAAGGCAGCATTAGAGTCTTCTGTAGACGTAGACCATTAAACCAAGTTGAAAAGGTCAATGGATCCAGTTGTGTGGTTGAATTTGACTCATCTCAAGATAATGAGCTTCAGATCATTTCCTCTGATTCTTCCGAAAAGCAATTCAAGTTTGGCCTTGTATTTAGGCCTGAGGATACCCAAGGTAATAAAACATAATATGGTAACCTAGCTATTCAGAGAGTTTGGTTTAGGAATGTTTTTCCTTTGTGTGTTTTGGTCCTCTATCTTGTCAATGTGCAGAGTCTGTTTTTGCACAAACTAAGCCAATTGTAACTTCAGTGTTGGATGGCTACAATGTCTGCATATTTGCCTATGGCCAAACTGGAACCGGGAAGACATTCACCAAACTCCAATCAGCCGCCTAAAACGTTAGTTCTTTTGCTACTTGGTACCTGATCATTTCAATATACTCTGTGGCTCCAAAAACATTTTGGTCAATAATGTCAAAAAACACTCTTTTATTGTATTGCTGCTTTATGAAGTGGTCAATTGAGATATTTCCCTTGCTTATGGGGCAGTTTTCTTCTGTATGCTTTTTGCAGGCAGCCATGAGTTTCTTCGGCATTTTATAACAAGCTTTACAGAATGTTCTATCTCAAGAGACAATGAACTACTTAGATGAATGACATTTAGTGATAATAAACATGCATGAAGGTTGGAGATAAGCAAGCAGCGGGAGGAACACAGGAAGTCCCAGGACTTGTTAAAGCCCATGTTTATGGTACAGAGGGAAGTGTGGGAACTACTCAAGTCTGGAAGCTGAGTCAGATCAGTTGGCTCCACCAAGTGCTAATGAGCTCAGCAGCCGGTCTCACTGGTAATAAATATTTTCTGTGTCCTGTTTCTGTTTTATTTTCCTTGGATATACACTTTAGGGTATCTAACAATTTAGTAAAGAAGCTGTTTAATGTGAATTGCCTAAAAGAGGAATTACAATAGACAGTTCCATCAAATTTATGAATAAACAGGTATTGTATGATGCCAAGTCTGTTCTGGTTTAGACATTCCATAACCAAATTATTGCTTTGTATGGCTTGCTGTGAGTCACAGTGAAAGCTGAGAATATAATACATGGGCAGAAAACAAGAAGTCACCTTTGGATGGTAGATTTGGTTGGCTGTGAGCCTGTTGGGAAGCTTGAAGTTGAAGGTGAAAGATTGAAGGAATCTCAAGTCATTAACAAATCTCTTTCAGCTCTTGGTGACATTATACCTGCCCTTGCATCTAAAACAGGCCACATCCCTTACAGGTCTCTCTTTCTCCCCCTCCTCCCTCTAACTCACTCACTCACACACACAACTGCTTCTAGCAGTTAGCATATAAGTTCTTTTGTTTTGTGGAACATCAGAAACTCAAAGCTCACTCATATGTTGCAAAGCTCTCTAGGTGAGCATTTATTTTAGCTTTATCGTCATTGAGCAGCTGAATTGTCTTTAACAACTAGGATTGCTAATTCTGCTAAAATTTCTGGGTCATCCACTGCTGTGCTGAGATAGATTTCCTTAGCCTTGTGACAAAATGCCATTGGTCCCTTTGTTTCAACTGAAGGCACTGGAAAATAAATGCAGGAGGAGATTGCAAGACCCTCATGTTTTGTCCAGATAAGCCCAAGTATTGCCGATCTTGGGAATACCCTTTGTTCCTTGAACTTTGCCGGTAGAGTCCGGGGGGTTGAGAGTGGTCCTGCTCGTAAACAGTCAGATCTTATTGAGCTTTTCAAGTACAAGCAAATGGTAGCATTCTAGCCGATACTTGGCATGCTCTCTTCTTCTCTGTAAGTTTTAGGTTGCTGCAACCAATGCTGTTTCTTTTAACTTGCATTATATGTCTATGACTAAATAACAAGTGAAAAACCAAAGCATGATGAGAAGGAAACAAAGAAGTTGCAGGATAGCCTGCTGTCATTGCAATCGAGGCTTACTGCCAGGGAACACATCTGCAGAACTCTTCAAGAAAAGGTAATTGTAATAACTGGTTACTGGTCGGTATTTCTTCATAGCTTCTTCATCTGTCAGGTTTGTTTGTGAGTTATTCAATCCAAAAGTATAATTGAATGAAACAGAAAAATGGGGGGAAATGAGACATTGACTGCGGCTAGATATTTAATTGCTCCACTTTAAATTTTTATGTGTAATCTACTCTACATCTTCCTGTGAGGATGCCATATTAGTTAGAAACTCTCTTGCATTGATGTGTTCGAGACCTTGAGAACCAACTGGGGAGAGAACAGAAAATGAGATTTAAGCAGGAAACAAGAGCTTTGTCTGTTGCTTCTTCCCAGTTTTCTCTTTCATCTTCAAAACAAGCAGCAGATAGGACCAGAACAAAGAAAAAGCCTCCTTTGGGTCCTTCAAAGCTGAGGCTGCCACTGCATGGAATCACCAATTTCCTTCCTCCGCCATCTCCTGTTCAAAATCATAAAGCAGCCATTACTGCTGCTTCTGTTTCGCTCTCATCAATCCAGGATAAAGAAAATGCTCCTAGAACCACTGCATGCAGAACAAACACAAACTTTCATGAAACCAAGGCATATGTCCGTTGGGGTTGGACCCGCTCCACCTCCTTAAATGCTAACACAGGGCATTCACCCCAGGAGACAGATGTCTATTGCAACCCTTTGCCCGGAGGCAAACTCAAACCTAACACCTCTCTACACATCTGCCTCCCATTTGAGTAATGGCCCAACCCTGAGGGATCAAAGGAAAGCGAGGTATTCAAAGTCGTTTTCTCCATTGCCAGAGTTCAGGACAGCAGCACCAGATACACCAATAACAACACCAATTGCCACTAGGAGCAGCAGTAAGTTCATGGGCAGTCCAACACAGCCTGGTTCATGGAAGCCAAGGCATCCAGCGGTGGTTGCACTGCAACGGAAATCACTGGTTTGGAGTCCTGTCAATTATAGGAGCGTGAAAAATTACAGGAAGTCATCCTTGCTGCCCTCTCGACCCTCAGATGATATGCAATGATCATCTTATTTTCTCATAGAAATCCTGTCTACAGATGTATGCTTCTTGTTTAAAAATTATGTGGTCACACCCAAGAGAAAGTAAGAGAAATTCTCACATATAAAATGCTTTTGGATGTTTTTATCTTTATTTTATTAGCAATCCAAGAAGCACAATAGACATCAATCCACAAAATGGTGTTGTCTGGGATCTGTTACTTGGATGTTCCAGTGCCCATCAGGCAGGTTTGCATTCCTAGCTATGCCTCTCCATTTCCTTATCCTATCATCTGCCCGCATGGTGAGATAGCAGTACTTTTGCAGTTTCTTGGGCATTGCTTCATAGGCTTGCCACCACTTCTCGTGTGCTGAATCACTAGCAAATCTGTGGTAATCCACTTTATCCCAATTACAATCTTAATCCTCGTAACACATCCATGGCTTCAAACCCAAGAAACGGAGAGCATGAAGATCGTCAGCAACCTCGTGGTGGGTTTGGTTTCCTAGTCTGTTGAAAAACTTCAGATAATTCAGCCTTCTAGGCAACCTATGCCACCGTGTAAATACTTCGTTGAGGAAACCTTGATCACCCCCATTAAATGAAGCCAACTCGAACCTCTTCCTCATCAAATTTTCAAACATGCAGCTCGATGGCTCAATTACCATGAGTCCTGAATTGAACATCATCTTCTCATTTGGAAACGCTGACAGGTGGGGATAAAAGAAGAGTTGGTCAATGTTTTTGAGAACTACAAGGTCAGCATCTTCGAAAACAACTTCGTCATAATCAAAGAGTTGCCAAACTCTAAGCTTGCCATATTTCCACTCGTTGTAGGTTCCTTTCTTGGAAAAGGGGCTTCCGGATCCGTCGGATTTTCCTGGTCTGCCCTCCTGCAGCCTCGGGGGGGGGGGATCTCGAAGTTATGGTTGAGTCATGGAGGAGGATTAGGCCACGACGATGGGTGGAGTTGCTCTGTATTATACTTGGAGCCAACGCAATTGCCCCAGATACACAAGCTTCTGAGGAACGGAGAACTGTAGCATGGGCAGCTCTCTCGGAACTGACATGTCTCCAACCTTCTCCAACCTTCTCTGCCTTCATCATATATAATTCACGACTACTTAAATTTGACATTTGTAACGATACATGTTATTCTGCCTTCATAATTTAAAAAAAAAAAAAAAAAATTAAATTCTTCCGTTTTCTCAACATCGAATATCCTGCAAAGTAGATCAGATAGAGCTCCTTCTCCACCGCTGCATAATCATGAATGTCCTGCAAAACAGATTTAGATGGATCTCCTCGCTGCTGCAGAATGGAAGAGGAATGCCAATTTTCACTAAACCTGCAATAAAAAAGAAGAACTGACCTCATTAAATTGCGGACATCTATCCCGACTCCAACATCTTCGCTAGAGAGACGCGGAGCAATAGATTGGGAAGTTCCACCGTCAATCTTGGAGTGATGCACTAACCGCAACGCTCGAGATACAACCAAAAAGGGTTTGAGGATGTCAACTCGGTACCGGGTCATCTCAGAGGTTAGAAGCAATTCTCTCTACATATCCCAACATCTGGCAACCAGGAGCAATCATTACCACTGCCTCGTCTTCGCTCTCAGCTGGCTTCCGGTCACTTGATCTGGATATTCACACAAGTTCGTGCATTAAAAAAAAAAAAACAATAATATATATATATATATACATACTAACAAAATTTATTTTTAATAACTCTTCGTATTAATAAAATTTTTATTTTTTTTGTAAGTTATAACTTGACGCACTTATTCTAAAAGAAAATAAAAAAAAAAATCTGTTTTGACAACAATTTCAAGATTTTATTATATAAAATTATTTCTACTATATGATGTTTAATTTCTTTTGAATAAAAGAGACTTTTTAATTTAAGTATTTTAACTTTCTATGAAACAGATCAACTCTCAATTTATAAGAATTAAAAAAAAAAAAAAAAAAAACCCATCATCAGAATGAACGCTCTTGAATTTGGAAAGTAAAATCTGAAAAGAGTAGCAACAGCACTTCTCTACTCATATAACTTGATAGCAATTATATGCATTATGAGACAAATTATTTTTTGATTTAGAAGACCTTCATCAATTTATTACATCTGTCAACGAACAAATTATTTTTTAATTTGGAAGGTAAATCAATGGCACAATGATATTTCTATTTTAAAAATAGACCGACGGAAAGTTTTCTCGGTATGGAAATGCACCGACGACATTGCTTTCATGATGGACCAACAAAATTCTGCTTACTTTTTAATTTTAAAATTCCAACAGTTTTCTCTCGACCTATATATATATATAATCCCATTTGCAGTAACAAAATGAAAAGAACCGAAGAGCTTATACTGAGTTATACTGTAGGAAAAAAAATTGCTAAGAATGAATAAAAAGTCAAAAAAAAATTTTGTTAAAAATTTGAGATTGTATAATGGAGAGGCTAAGAATTTAAAAAATACATATTATGGTGTTGTCATAAAATTGTAAATCTTTTTACAGTTGTGATTGAGAATTATATTATTATTGTATTTTTTTCTCGTTTGATAGCTTGATAATAGATTTAAAATTCTCAAAATTGTAGTCTTTTCAAAAAAAAAAAAAAAAGTAAAAGTAAAATTTTTGAATTTTTATAAATTATCGTGTTTAATTTATTTTCTTATCTCCAACTAATATTAATATTATTATAATTACATTAATTCATTTGTACAACACATTAAATTTTTTATTGTAATTATTTTATTTTTTATGCCGCATGCATTATAATTCGTTTACCTAATTTACCTCCTTTTAGGTATTTTTGGACGAACAACAACTATTGAGTTGTCAATTTCTGATCCAATTATCAAATTTGTGCTACGGCAATATGTTCACGATCATCCCCGCCGAACATTCCGAGGTTCCAGGCTGCCACGATCAAACATCTTGCAAAAGAATATGTTGATCATCATTCTAACATGATCGCGACGGGATTATTCAAGATATTTTTCATCGGGACCCCTCTTGTTTGATCCTTGTCGTAGTGCTCAGACATGCACATAGTTCTTTGCTTCATTCTTTTCTATTTCTTTTATGTACACACACACACACACACACACACACACACACAACATTGCCATAAAATTGCCTACATTATCCCATGCGAAGTAAGGTCTGTGAGGAACCATTTTCTAGTGCAGCGTAAAGGGTTTGGATGATTCTCAGTTGGGCCCATCAGGAATGGAGTTCTTTAATTTCAGAGGCCGCACAAGTGTGTTCCGTTCCAACATGACTTTAACTGAAAGAAAAGAATAAACTAGGACTAAGTTCCCTTCTATTTCACACCGAACTCTCTCTAGACCGGTCCTATTTAGGTAGCCAGTAGGACCGAGTGCTTATAGACCACCATATGCTTGGGTAGGAAACGGCATGGCAATTGATCCAGAAACAGTTTCGGCACTTGGATTAATGGAAGAATACGGAGGAGTTTCGCGAAACTCACCTCGAGTATTATCACTACTTTCATCTTTTCTCGAGAGATCGATCCAAAAGAACAACGGAAAGTTTTTAGCCGGATCAAAGAGGAAAGATGCCATCACCATCTTCCATGCATCCAAACCTCCCTCCTTGACCATCAGACACTATGTTGAACGTATCTTCAAGTATGCTAGGTGCAGCACTTCGTGCTTCGTTGTTGGGTACGTATACATAGACAGGTTTCTGGGTCGAACAGATGCTCATCTCACTTCTCTCAACGTTCACCGTATTCTGATTACGAGCATTATGGTAGCTGCTAAATTTTTGGACGATGAGTAAGTGACTGCTTCTAAAATCTGTTACTTCAAGTTTATCAGGGTGAGTGAAAACTGTTAGAATATAACATGTACATTGTGTGCGGAGCCGAATTATTAGATCATGTGCAGTGAAGACGATTTTTTGATTGTTTTAAACTCAATTCGCAGCTTTTATAACAATGCTTACCATGCCAAAGTGGGAGGGGTAGGCATTGCAGAAATGAATAGAATGGAAATGAAATTCTTGTTCAGCTTGGATTTCCGTCTACACGTAACAGTGGAAGTTTTCAGGAATTACTGTTTCAAGCTAGAAACGGAACGTGGAGACGAGTACCCAATTGAACTACCTATCCATGGCGGTTGCATCAAAGAAGGCTGGCAAAGTAATGATGACATTCAACATGCATCGACAACTGCAGGTTACACCTGCAGGGCCATATAATCGGGTTTCACAGTGCATCTCTCGTGTTGATGTCTCCGAGCTTTCTAGTGCAGTCAAGCAAACAATAATCCCGGCCAAGAGCTATCTTACAAGTATCACTATTCATCTACTCTAGTGTTCCATTAGTAAGCATCTCCCATAGCTACAAGGCATTTCTAATGCCCACAGACCAGTTATGAACCCCACCACTGTTCCCTATCATGTTTACACTCTAGTAAAAGAACCATATACAAGCGGAGGAGAGGAACAAACCAGAGAGAATATAAGACTTACATGCGTATCATGCAATCATCTTTTACCTGGCCAGCTATACTTGGCAACTATTGAGGAGTGCATGCCTGGTTTATCACTGCAGAGATCCTAAAGCTTAAAATATCCTTGCTTCACTCTCCATGTTTCAATGTTCTCCAAACAGAGATCAGAGATCAAAATTGCTTACTGAAAAGAGTTTTAGTCAAAGAGGTGTAAACAGCTTTTGATGCCTTTTGCTCCTGGTTATGGTTCATGGCTTACCAGTTCCATGCCAATTGACAAGGCTAAGAGAAATCTGTACCAAAATTTCCATTATCGCACAAGCCCTGCACAATACATTGATCTCATGGTACATACATTCTACATTCGCCCACTACAAATCCCAGGACCAAATAAATTTAAATGGGTAAGGTCGTACACAATATGCATCTGGTTGGTTTGATCATCAGCTAGATGAACTCTTCCTGGCAGCATATACACGGTAAGCAGCCAACCCAACAATGGCTACTGCAGCTCCAACTGCAATTATCAAGCAAAAACAGTTCTGGTATATGCTTAATGAGGGCACAGTGGAAAATATATTTGCAAAAGGAAAGCAAGTCATTTGCAGGACAAGTAGAAAACAGATGCAATAAAACCCCACAGCAATAAATAAAAAATTTGCTAATTTCTACTAAAATGAATTTTCTGCCTAAAATTTCAAATTTTATAACTTTCCTATTGCCATGCTAGTTATTTTCAAATCCTTCATATTCATTTGATTAAGTTCAAGAACATGGGAAATGGGAGAAAGCAATTGGCGGGCATTGCAGGGATGAGAAAGATGGCTTCAATGAATAGCTTGTAGGATAAGAACATATTCATCCTTACTAAAATAAACAGAAGGAAAACTGTTGTCAAGCATTACAATCTTTTACATATAGGCAAGCAGTAAATTGCTATGGACTGAGCAAACAAGTTCTTCCCAAGAGTATTCTTGCCAGGTTTAAGTGGCCCAAAAAAACAAGCAAGGGGATCCAAAAGTTCAAAATACCAGAAACAAACATCAGAGAACGGTTGATGAGCCGATGGTATTGCTTGCGACTTTTTGCCGCTTCAGTTTCAGGAATGTTCAAATGAGGATGCTCTGCTGCATTAACAATTTTGCAGTATACATTGTTTGTATCACTCATTTTTGAACTGATAGGGATGGGTGCCTCCATTCCCATATCCTGGGTAACCTATAAAAGCAAAACAATTGTCAGGATAAGGTATAATTTCATTTTCAGCCTAGCTTGAATATAATTCTGTATATATTCAGTTACCCTCATAAATCTTTAACACACCAAAACCCTCTACCTTTTCAACTGTTCATTTTGATAGTAATCACAATATTATCAAGTCATTCATAAAGCAAAATGTTTTAGAGCAATGATAGATAAACAATCCAACCCAAATGTTTCATGGGACAATCAACATGCTTAGTTAATAAAAAGTAAATACCCTGGTAGATTCCTGTATTGCCATTGGAAATGAATTCAGATCATCTTTGGCTGCAACAAATAAGCAGGGCACCTCAAATCCAGTATCCTCACCATGACCAGCAACTTCCACAAGCAATTCAGTAGCTCTCTTCCACGAGGACTCCTTAGAACTGCAATAAAAATTAAACCTCAAGTGGGTATCTGGAGCAAAACAGTCGAACAATGACAACAATACAGCAATAGCCCCAAAGTGTCCACCAGATAATGAGCAAGTCAGCGAAGGCTAATGAATCATATGACTAGTAAGATAACCAGAAAGTTAGCTGTGGTGACTCTATACCTGTCATAAACAAATACCGCTATATCACATGGTGCCAAAGCTTCTTTACTAGACAGCAGCTTCTTTATCCCATCTTCAGGAATTTCTCTCAACACAAGGGTTTTCTTAATTCCCTGTAAAAGGAAAAATGAAGCTTCAGTTGGACAGAAAATTGAATCACAGGAGTGATCATAAGAACCAAAAGAATGTTTGGATTGAATCTAGAAGATAATGTCTAGAGAAAATTGCGAGGGGAAAAATTAGGTAATATCCAAGGTCATGTATAATAGGTCTGTTATATGATTTGCAAATGATAAAGTACAATCTTGCTACATAAAAAAAGAAAAGAAAATAAGAAAATTACAAGAAAACCAAAACAATAGTGCTAATACACATGAAGCAATAACAAACACATTCTAAAATCTACCTATCAATATTCAAAATGCATTTGGCTTACCCCAGGTAGATCAACCACTTTAACTGCATAAGACTGCTCTGTAGCTGGATTACTGCTCTCAGAGCAAGATCTGCGTTTATATACAAATGACAGCAACCAAGATTACCAAATGAAATTAACAAAAGAAAATGATCCAGGCCTTAAACCAAAAGCCCTTAAGAAATGAAGTTTGATGATAAACCTTCCAACAAAAGAATTCAGTAATGCAGATTTTCCAGCATTCTTAGGTCCAAAGACAAAGCATTGGAAAATATTTCTTTCTGTTTGTTGCTTCTTGCGATCTAAACGCCTTCTCCTTGTCACACGAACAGCAGAAGCAGTATCACCCGGATAAGCAATGTATATCAAGTTCTCCACGGCACGAGATGGATCTAGAAGTGTCATAAGGGCCCACTGGAATGGATATTGTTGTCATTAATTTAATAAGTAGTACTTGAAAATAAAGGTACATTAGTCGTTCAAATGGAGCTAATAACATGTAAGTGAAAAAAAAAAAAGAGTTGAAGATAGGAAGGGAACAAAGGAATGAGAAGCAAATGGAATTGCAATTCACATCAGTCTGTAGCAACCTAGCTTTATGGGTTTAGAGAGGAATAATTTTTTCCCTTTTCTTCTTTTGGAGGAAGGGGATGGGGAAAGCAGAGCAGAGTGTATCAGTACCTCTGATAAAAAGGCATTAATTGATAGCCCACCCAATGCAGTTTTCTCTGCAGCATGCTTATATGGCGGTTCATCCCATGGACTGAAGTTGCAGTGGCATGCATTGACAGCATAGAAACAATGTTACATTGAGAGCATGGGTGACAAGGAATGCAAACTGTATGGATACCAGAAAACTGGGTACCTTTCTGGTGCAGTTGAAAAGATATCCTCAAGCTCTGTTGGGCGAAGATTGTTATCCTGATAGAAAAATATCAAATTGACCCACAAGGTAGTAAAATCAGAACAAATCTGATAAAAAATCTCTGCAGTAGATAGTGGTAAAAGAACGCAACCACAAAGAGCAAAATTCAAACTTAATTAGGAGCAAAGCTTAGGAATTGGCTGCCCATCAAAGGACAAAGGGAAACATACATAATCACTGTCAAACAATTCGTAGATTCCTCGCAAGAACTCAACAGCATCACTTGCCAGCTCTGTACTCTGTGCAAATGAAACCAAGAATAAGCAATTTAAGAAAAGATCACATTAGGTGTAGCACTAAAGAAGATACATATTACAACCACACAAGAGCATAGTCACATCAAAACAATCTGCCAACCAAACGACCACTTACTTTTAATAAACCCAAATGCATGAACGTTTCTAGAAGCATTGCAGTACAAGAAAATCATATCAAATAAAATTTGCCTGTAATTGCACGAAAATGTAGGCAACTATGGTAGAATAATATAGTTCTAGGCTACACCACATCCAATGGAAAGATCACAATTTATCTTAATAAAAAAAAAAAACCTGATCAGGAGCTCGTTTAAATGATGGAATTAGTTCTCCAGCAAGCCTGATATCATTATTGTATCCAAATTTCCTTAGAACAGTCCACGTTGTCTCAAGACGCCCTTTTTCTATGAATAGTGCATGAAGAAAGAGGAATCCTGTCAGCGTAAGACCACGCTCATTGACCCCTATATCAGAGGCTCCTCCACCAGGCAGCTTGTCTTCTACCTCTGTTTTAACACTTGCTATTTCAGAAGGTTGTAGTGGAGCATTGAAACATTTGACCTGATTTACCACTATTATTAGATCCTCAGAAAACCTCAAAATTCAAATGCAAGATATAAGACTTTTTCTCTAGGCCATTACCCAACCCCAAAGGTAGATAGGATCAAGCTATGGACTTAGCATCCTCTCATTGTCAAAGCACAAGGAGAATGCGCTGCTAGCCAATAAGAGCAATGGCAGAGAGATGTAACTTCATATACTTTGAAGATTGGTTTAGGCTATATGAGAATAGATTTTAAATAGCGGAAAATAAATGTAGATTAACTACACAAAAATTACATGTAATCCGAAAGGAAAAAAAATATATTCTAACTAAAATCCACCCTCCTGAAGGAAGTCATTATCAATGTCACAGACTAGGATACAAACCTGAAAGTCATTTAACTCTGCATCACTAAGGGCACCATCCCTGTCGTGATCACAAAGAATAAATATGCGCTTCAAAGCCCGCAGACATCTAGACTTCAATGTTTGTGATTCTTGATCAAATAATGGACCAGTTGGGTGAAGTACTGCTTTTTGTGCATAGTAGAAAACCTCAGGGATCTGTGAAAAGCAAAAACTTCACAGTTCAGAGTTATATAAAGCCAATCTAAATAAAGAAAATGGAAGCTAGAACATAAAGCTTTACCTGAATATGCTTAAATGCTGAACACTCAATACAAGTCTCAATCTCCCGAAATTGTTGCATTATTGGTGACATCACTTGCTCCAAGCTCACTTCCTCATTCAAATCTCTTAAATCCAATTTGCAGCCCACCACTATAACTGGAACCTTCACCTACTCAAATCCACATAAGTTGTTTAGAACTTACATTCAATACCTCTTTCATTTACCCCACTAGCGAACTTGAGATTTTGTGAGTTATGCACATGGTCTGATGTTTTAATCCCCTAGGCGAATTCCAAATTTCAAGTGGGAGCTGAGGCGGTTGGGTGTCTTGCTAGCGACCCTGAGGTTTGCCAGAAAGTGATTCCTCCTCATCAAAAAATACCTCTCTCTCTCTTCCTAGCATCCCCACCCTCAACCCCCAAAGACTGCCATGACTACATTCCAAAAACACCTTCATAAAACATATTTCAGCAAAAAATTAATAAGTCACACCCACCACAAATAATTTGCTGCTGGTTTGTTAAGGTGCATATGACTTTCTAATCAAGTAAGTCTCCAACTAGGCAAAAATAAAGAAATTTCACCTCCAAATGTCGAAGCTCTGGCAGCCAGAAAGTCCTCAACCGCTCAAGAGTCTCTGGTCTATCACAAGCATATGTAAGCACAACTGCATCTGCTAGTTTTAGATCTTCAGCCACTCTGCCGACATCCTCCCCTCTGAATCACACGCAAAAATAACAACAAAACACTAAATCATCATTTCAATCAGAAACCTTAATCTCGCTAAAAACTTCTAAATATTCAATGAATTCATCCAAACAGACGAGGATATATGATATTGTGATACCTAGTGAAGGTATCGATGATGGTCACGGGGACGCGGTCAGGGTAAAAATCGTCGGGCAGTCTGGTAGGTGGCAGCACCGGCGGAACATTAGCAGGATAAGTGTCGGCAGCGACGGTGACTATCAAGGTCGACTTCCCGGTGCCGCGGTCTCCGGCCACCACGATTCGCACTCCAGTCTTGCCGCTCGGGTGGTTCGCCGATACACTTGCTGCTTTGGCCATCTGAATTCCAATAAATTAAAAAAAAAAAAACCGCTGAAAAACACAAATTCAGTAACGCAACAGATCAAATTCAATCTTCCTCTGTTCTGTGCATATATATAACACAAATTCATATGAGAGGGACATCACAGGAGAGTGGCAAAAGAGGTAAAATAACAGCGATAAGGGGGCAAATGGACACCTTTTGGTGGTGGCGGCGGCGGCGGCGGAGGAAGGAGAGGGACAGCTATGAAGGTTCTAGTACAAGAGGCGGCGCGGCACATCGTAATACTTAAAATGTCCTTTTTGCCTATATTCGAAATTTAAATTTTTACCAATAATATTTTCTCTGTCCCGATTGAATTTGTTAGAATTTTGATAAATAGACTTATTGTGATCATTATAATTATTTTTCACTGTATAATTTAGTTGCAGCTGGATTTTCCATTCTTTATGTCATTGTTAGTAAATTTTAATATCACTTTATTCACAACAGTTGAATTTTGATTCATAAATTTTAATTTTAAAATTGAAAAAAATAATATATATATATATATATATATATATAAATTAAATATTAATAATTTGATTATAATTTATTTTTAAATTATTAATTTTAGTTTTAATTTAATTATAAATTTTGATTTAATTAAAATTTTAATTTAATTTTAACTCAACCTGATTCAAAAATTATTTAATTTAGTATAACTAGAATTAATTTAACTCGATTTAATATTTTGTTATTTCATAATTTATGATTTTTTAATGGATATTTTGATTTTATTAATTTAATTGATAATTTAACAAATATCTTGAATTTGAAATGATAATATTTTTATTAAAAAATTATAGAAATAATAATTTTTACAAATATTGTTTAAGAAAATAAGAAATTACTAATTTTTATTTTAAATACATTACAAATTGTGAAATAACAAATTGATATTTCAGTTAAAAAATTTTAATTAATAAATAATTAAACTTGTGGTATAATAAATATTTTAATTTTAATTTAATTTAATCTGAGAATTACATTTAAAATAAAATTTAAGCTGATAGGTAGTAGTATTTGATATTTTAGATTTTATTGAAAATAAAAAATACGGTTTGTTAAATTATGTTAAATTGAGTATTGTGAACGGTTGGTTACATTGGGAGTAACTAATTCTGATGATTTCGATATGAGTTACTCCCAACAGTAGTCCTGATTCCGACGATTGCTTTCCATTGAATCCTGTCTCCGTGGAGAAGAGCCCATCGCCTCCTCGGGGGGTAATTCTGCATGCAGAGCTTGGCTTCTCTCACCAACTCCAGATGATCCGGGTTGCATTGTCCTGTTTGTAGAAGAAGTTGGAACGGGGTCGTGCATCTTTTAGGTTTTGTTAAGACCGGTGGCGCAGATGGGTCTCGGAGAGACTGGCAAAGAGGAGCGAGTGCATGACACTGTTGCTTGTGGGGGAAGGATGCATGCCCGTGTTTTCTCCCCATCCACGAGCAAACTTGTCAATTTTGTGGTCCCCGGTATACTGCGGCTCTAGAGAGCCATTGCAATGTGCGACGGACGGGTCTCTCACTTCAAATAGGAACAGGGAGATGTGCGGCGGACATATAAATGTAGTTGCTGTATATTTTAAAAAGTTATTTTTTAAGAAAGAATAATGATCTTATAATAAGTGTTATTAGAGTTAATTTTAATTCTTATTCTGATATATTTTTTTAAGTACTTTGTGTAAATAAAGTAAGAAAAAATCTCAATTCTCGACAAAGATAAAGTGAGCACACGAATTCCCTTCTCGTAGCACATGTTGCGGATGAAGATTCTAACTCCGGCCACAAAGAAATCACATCTCATCTAGAAGCCGCGAGAGGACGACTAATTTTCTATACACACGCACACAAGTTGGGATTGCCACGTAGGATCTCCTCCAAATCATAATTGATTGCATACGAGTCTTAAAAGTAACTAATTTTCTAATGCGATCATAAGTTGTTAGAACCATGAATTGAGGTCTCGGTGCTTGGTTTCTGTTTAATCAGTTAATATTACCAAACCCCACTCTCTATTGGAAGCAGGCTAACTATTAACGAAAAATTTTAGTCAGAATTATTGGGAAAAGAAAGAAGAAGGAGAAGAAGAAAAATGGGGACTCGACTTAGGGTCTTTTTCCGTTCGAGCATGGAACTTGGAACTGGACAAGAAAAGAAAATAGATCTGCCACGTTAAGTAAAGTTCTTACTGCCGCCGAAGGCCAACTGTCTCTAACTCTTAAGTGGCCTTGAGTGGATTTTACAGTGTAATGGTGGCACTGTGTCGCCGAAGACTGATATTGGCTTACGGTGATTTAGTTCGACCAACAGCTAATCAACACGCAGTCTTTTTAGACCCATATTCCATATTTTGCACTTTCACACTCGGGAATGACGTGAACTTGATGATCAAAAATCTAACAGCACTACTAGTGGGGGACATTCATATAAAGGGCGTGCGATAAAGCCTTGTTGCTGTTGAGGATGATGCTAATGAGAAGAAGAAGAAGAAAAAAAAAAGTGGTGGTCATTAAAAGTCGCAACACTTTCCTGGGTGTTACGATTGGCATCCGAAGTCGAACAATCAGAGGATAATCAGTCTCATAATGGGGGGGGGGGCGATAACTTCAAATTCAAAGGCGATGATTAAGTATTGAGGAGGAACTTGGAACTTTTGACCTGGCAAATGGGTTTGCACTTGAGACTTAATTATTGCATCGCATATAGAATGTAAAATTGCAGTTCCCGCCTGGTTAATGGATGCTAATTTTGACTTTTTGAGCATTACAATGCAGTCCTCAAAGTCAATGAAGATAGCTGATGCGAAGAACCAAAATTTTGGTCAATTTGGGTGGAATGGCCAAATCCAACCGTGATGATTCATTGCATAATTCGTATGTTGCTCTCTTTAGCCCGTATCTTTTATCATGATTATTAACATCGGGGTTGGTCAAGTGATCGGAAAGATATATTGATTTTGCATTAATAGGCAGAGAGAGAGAGAGAGAGAGAGAGATGTACCAAAACATAGAGGATTGCTAGTGAAGTTAATTAATAAAACTAGTAGGGCAAGTTAATTGAAGTGCTAAATGAGACAAGCTGAGCAGTCCAGAAGAAACACGGTAAGTTACAATATATGACACCTGAAACTAACAAAACATAAGGTAAAGATGCTTTTTCAAGTCTAAATTGGACAAGGATGTCTTTTCTCTTCATAACGCAAAAACTCCCGGTTCTTGAAACGCATGCATTGCTAGCAAATCAACGTGGAACACACCAAAAAAAAAAAAAAAAAAAAAAGAACTTGCCCTGCAAAACTGGTTCGAAATGGACATTAGCAATTTGGAGCTTTTAAGAGGGGAAAAAAGTGTAGAAAGTGAAAACAACCCAAAAGAAGGGTCAAAGCCAAGATCCTGAAAATGAGGTCCTTTTGGAGACGATACTTCAGTTGTGTTAGATTTAATAAATTATCAACCTCTTCGGGTTGAGTCGTATTTGGCTGGATTAGCCTGGGATTAGAGATAAAGACAACCCGTCGGTGAGGGTGACTAAAGCATTTCATCATCAATTCACTGTTTTGAAGTCCTTAAATGCCTGTTCTCCACTACTAGTGGTACATTTCTAATTAATGTGTTTACACTTTACAAATTTATTAAACCTATGATCTACTAGACTTTTGATTGTGCCAAAAAGAGAGATTCTATACTGTATTAAGCCATCCAATTTATATATATGTGACAAAATATGAAACTTAAAATTTCAAAATTGAACCTCCGAATGTCAAATCTCGTTAGTGTAGATTGTGATGTAGAAAAAGTATGCCTTCTAGCTGTTGTGCAACAAAACTCAATGCGGCTCCAAGAAAATATATAAAATACAGCCGTTCTTGTCAACTAGTTTGCTCGTTATGCATGCGGGGGAATTCGACAATCAAAAATCTTAGGTAGACGCGTGGTGGTGAGTGTGAGCCGTGCTATTAGCTAGAATATCGTCTTCTTTCTCCCCCCCCCTTAAAAAAAACTATGTATTTCAAAGAAAATGTAATGAATTTTTTAAAAATATATTATACCGTCAAAAAATATAATGTTTTGGCTCATAAATATATTATATGTTTTGAGTTACACAAACCATATTTTTGCAAAGTCTAAAATACACTGTATTTTCAACAAAATATAATGCATTTTTAGAAAGCACCTTCAAGATATTGGGCAACGTACTCACACTCTTTGACAATTTTGACCACACAAAACCTATTGACACTTCTTCCGTCTTCCCTTTATATATTCCAATTTTCCAACAAGCTTACACAAGAAATCCTCCAAGCTCATTGTACACATTTTTGCTCATTGTGCATGCCAGAGAATTATACGACAAAAAACCTATTTGACCATTCTTTCCATCTTCGCTTTATAATTCAACAGACTTACACAACAAGTCCGAGCTCTCTCTCCCTCTCTCTCTCTCTCTCTCTCTCGTTTCAATCCAAAGCAGCTATCCATCATCTTTGCCTGCAAGTGTAGTCTGTCAAAAACAAGCCATGATCTCGTCATCAAGGCGTCAAGTAGGCTATCTGCTGTTGATATTGATGAGTATATCAACCTTTCACCATGCAGTTTTTGGAGCCAGATACCTGAAAGAAAAGAGTGAAGATAAGGAGCAGACACAGGAGTGGGACAAAGGGTCCAATAATAGTGCTGATCATGACAAAGATGATGGGTTTGTTGCTACTGTCAATAGATGGGTACCCTCTTGTCCTGATCCACTACACAACAGGTAGCTAGCACATAATTATTACAAGCCTCCAAGTCTTCTGATGATGAAGAGACTCTATTAATTATTTGGGTAGATACAAACCATATTGGTCATGTTATTGGATCTCAAGCTTCAATAAGAAATCATGAGTTTTATTATATAATGATCATTTTTAATTACCTCTGCTTGTGTCTTCTGGAATCTTAAGTGCAGTTATTCATGTTACCTAGCGAAATCAAAATGTTAATAATGAATGAAAATGCCACCAACTACGATCTGGTGGTAGAACATCTGAGCTATTAATTCCAAGAATTAAGAATAAACCCTAGCATTGACAGGTCGAAGAAAAGGATGAAGAATGCAAAACATCTTATTTTACTTTCAGCAGGGGCGGACTTGCAATGGTGCACGTAAAGTATATTCTCATCGGTATAGCTAATGTCATCACATGGACCCTTCGTTACCATACAATTGGACCAGAATTTCTGACCGGAATTATCCAAGGTCAATTGTCCTGCACTCTACAACACAATTACTTACACATATAAAAAATAAAAAATAAAACCTTACCTTTTCTATTTAGAAATTACTTTCTCTGTTTCCCACCTAGTGTTCCAGATGTCAGTGTGAAATATCTAAGGCTAACGTTTGAATTCCCACCTCCAAGGTACTAGGCGGAATCTAATTAATCTACTACGTGGGCACCCCAGATTTGTTTTTGCAATGACCAAAATCTAATCCAACATAAGCAATCAAAAATATTTTCCTTGACGTTGTAGTGAAAGAATAATAATAAATAGCACAATGATTGTTTCTCTAGTTTGTTCCAAGTAATGATGCAAATAGGTGATTAAAAAAAAAAAAAGAAAAGAATAGTGAGATTGTAATAAATTACTTATTTATATCATCATTTTAATAGGATCGAGACAAAGGTTGGGAAAAAAGTTAGGCTAGATTACTTATTACCATTCTTGTAAAAAAAGAATCTTTTTTTTTTTTCTTAGTGAGAAAAAGAATCCTTTTTGATATTAATAGAATTGATGCAATGCCAATTGTATATCGTTGCTCGATCCAAACTAAACTACAAGGAGGAGTATGCCAAAATATTTTACAACGAGGTAAGTGAAGAAAGAAACAAATACTTATGGGTATCAACTTGATTCACCCCATCTGGTAACACCATACAACGGCACAACTTTACATCCTGTTATTACTCATCAGCTTCCAAAAGAATGCAACAATTTATGATCGATTAAATTGTTGGCTTAATTACCTTGCCCGATCTTAATTGAGTTCCCATGCAGCCATGGGGATCTCAATTTTCAAAATGAACCGTCGGAACCTCCCTGAACCTGCTCTTACCGGTGGCACAACCATGGTCAACCATGGTTCTTCTCACCACGAATGAAAGAATTGAGTTAAATTTGATCTCAGTCAAACAGCAACGGCCAATAAACTTTCCTGGCTTCATTATCACCCACCGTGAATGTGCGGCAAATTTGGAAGATCACATCTGATCAAATTTGCCCATTAAAATTATAAAAACTGCAATTTTTTAAAAAAATTTTAAGCGCCAACTCTTATAAATTATCAAAATCAAAGTTTATCTGTGAATTTTAATTTTGATGAACAAAAAAAAAAAATTGATAAAAGCGATGAAAAAAGAATCTTATTTTAATATTTTATTTATTTATAAAAATCTTATTATATAAAATTCTTATTTGTCTTGTTAATTTTTAAAAAATATATTGAAAAAGAAAATCAATTTTTTTTGTCAAGTTAATTATGAAAAATACTTACTATAAGGTTGAAGAAGAAAAATTACACTCGATACTAGTGCAGTAGCTGTCAAAGGATAATAATTCTTGTCATTCATTTTTAGACAATTTATTCTCACCCAACTCACGATAATTTTCAGTTGTATTCAATGCATGCATTGACTTCTGAAAAAATAAATTCACGATTACACCCACATATATTCTAGTTAAGGTGAAAAGATGGTACATTACACCACAGCACAGTAATGGAATTGGATCGAAGTATTCATCTCCTAGAACAAAGCACAACATAAAAATGCCACAAGCAACACCTTAAATTAAAGTCCATATATAAAAGGTGGTAGGCACTCCCGTTAGTACACTAGATAAGCAAGCATTCCCAACACCAAAGACAAGCCAACATTGGAAAGCAACCTACTTGCCCCAGCAAAGCTCCCACCTTGGGTGTTTGTTTTCAAAACAACCACCATCCAGTCGTTCTCCGACCCAACTCCGGCCCCAGTGAACCTCGAGTCATTGAGGTACTTCGCGTGCTGGGTGTGTGTATAATTGGTTAGGACTAGGGTTGGAACCAAATCGGGCACGCAAACGGGCAATATCACACCATCTTTGGTGTTGTTAGGGTTAACACCACACTTGTCTAGCACATCAGGATGGTTGCTTATTTGAAATACTGTGGCCGCCTTGGCCTTGGTACACGGCTGGTCATCTAGCTTGTCAGCAACTTCATCGGCCACGCACGCGGCCTTATCGTTCTTGACCAGTGGTGGGAGTTTTATGGCTGTCCTGTAACTGTCGATGCCTCGAAGAAGGTTGTCTTCCTTGTCTGTCACAAGGAATTGAAAATATGGTGAAGTAGCATTCTCTTGAGTTACATATGCCAAATTCACTCACCAAATATGTTCCAAAATAAGTGGATTAATATAGATCCACTAATTAATTGAACAGTATACAAATTAATTGTCCACTTTGCCCATAACTTAATCAAGGAGAACATGCGAGAAATGTAATCTTAATTAAGGTTAGAATACCCATCCAAAAGAAAAAAAAAAAAAAAGAAGGACAATCAACGCACATTAATTGAAGTCAATCATGCTACGGTTGTTCATAAACAATTAAACAATGATGAACCCATGCAAAGGAGGAAATAACACAAGATAGGAAAGGAAATGAAGAAATGGTACCATCACAGTGCACAGGAGATGAAAGAAAGAGAATGGCATGACAAGTGAAGAAAAGGGCAATTTTGAGAGATGCCATTGCTTTTGCCAAGTCTGGTCCTTACTAAGATTTACACCCTTTATATAATACAGAAGATTTCCCAAGAAATCTCACTAGAAGGAATAAAGCTAATGTGAATAAAATAAGTTCATCTCTATAGCTTAGTGCTTCTTTTAGATAGACACGCAAACAGGATTCTTGCTATCTTCTATTTGTAGACCTTTTTCCTGTGGAAGGGTGGTTCCAGGTGACTGTTTATGCGGTTGTAAAACATATGATGGGGGGCCTCCGAATTAACAGGCATTAAACCGCTGGGAGTTACGCGTGGAAGCCATGCAAGTTGGATCTCTTCTAGGATTACTCCCTCAACACTTGGAGATTATGCTAATCTAAACTCCTTTTCTTCTAGAAAGGGAAACGAGGGTTTCAAGTCTTTAACTGCCTTTAAGCTTGAAAAAGGATCGTTTTCTTTTCAATCAAACGAAGAGTACAAATGGGTTTCCATTCTTAATTGCCTTCGAATCATTTGTAATTGTATATATTCTTGCCTAACTTTTAGGGATGGAAATGAAAGATGAGTTCCAAAATTTAGTGGCAGACGATGCAAGGTATTTAATTGACATTATCAATCAAAAGTTTATAATAAATATGATGCAAAATTAATAAAGTATACTACTACTAATTATGACTTAATAATAAGAAGGAATTTAAGTTGGAATTTATCACACTCAAAATTAAGTGTCTTACTCCCCAATTGCAGCTTGATCAAGAGGAAAAAAAGTTGAGCCACGGTCTAGATGACTAATTATAAATAACTATTAATTGTTATATATCAAAAAGGTATAATAATTATAACTATATCTTTACGTATTTGTGTTTTGATTGCCGCCATGTACCTTAGTTTTCAGAATAGCCGGCCCACATATGTTCAAGTCCACACAACACAGTGGAGAATCCGGGCAGCTTCCTGTCCAGGATCGGACAAACAAATTGCTCGCTGTGCTGTCCTGCCCTGTTCTCCAAGATTGCGCTCCGAAAGACCCCCCCCCGCTTGAGATGGGTCTGGAGCCCTGCAGATCCTCAACGAACAAACTGCCCGTTTCCACAGACGTGTCCGCTGCTTGTGCATGGACCTACACGTGTGGACATCCACATCCTACCATTTATCCCTTCGTGTCCACAAGCTGCCACGTAAACCTGCGCGTCCACATGGCTGAATCGCTCTATGTAAAATCTTGCTGTCCACAAATGCCGTGGACGGATCAAACCATCGAAGGGTATATATGCTCTCTAGATTGTTTCCTGCACCAAAGGCTTTGGCAACTAGATTGTATTCTTCTTCTTGTTCTTCTGTTTCTGATAATCGGATCAAAACCCACCTAAGAAATTGCTGGAAGGGTGAGTTTTTGTTAGCATTTCTCGCTAGTCGTCAGGGACCAAGCAGCGGAGTGTTTGTTAGAATGGCTTCCGGTGAAAAGAAGTTTCCTCCTCAAAGGCAGGAAAAGCAACCTGGAAAAGAGCATCTCATGGGCCCAACCCCGCAATATGCAAATCCCGATTACAAGCCTTCTAATAAGCTTCAGGTCTAGTTCCTTACCATGCCTTCCCTACATGAAATTTTATGCCACCCTAATGCGTTATTGATTATATTACCCACCGCTGCATAAAAATCACTGCTTAAAAGTTCTCTATTGGTGTGGATTAATGACCGCTGCTTACAAATTGCACTCAGCATAAAAATGATTATTGTAATGATTTTTGTCGAATTGCTGCATTAGATGATTTAAGCAACGGTTCAAAATCACTGCTCTAGCATTGTAGTGATAATCAGTGCAGAAATTTAACGAGAGTGGCTCGAAAAATCAATGATCAGCACCATATACTTGTATTGTATGTGCTGAATTTTGTTGTAACATATGCCTGCACCAACCTATGTATTTGAAATCTTTTCTGCAGGGGAAGGTAGCGTTAGTGACCGGTGGTGATTCAGGCATTGGGAGAGCTGTTTCTCATTTCTTTGCTATTGAGGGGGCAACTGTGGCCTTCACATACGTGAAGGCTCAAGAGGACAAGGATGCTCAGGACACGCTCCAGATGCTGAGGAAAGATAAGACTAGTGATGCCAAGGATCCTATTGCAGTGGCTGCGGACTTGGGATTCGATAAGAACTGCAAGAGAGTGATTGATGGCGTTGTTAATACATACGGCCAGATTGATATCCTAGTTAACAATGCAGCAGAGCAGTATGAGAATTCCTCAGTCGAAGAGATTGATGAGGGCAGGCTTGAGAGGGTGTTTAGGACTAATATGTTCTCTTATTTCTTCGTGACAAGGTACGAATTCACAAGGGCATGATGCAAATCTATGTAGCAGTGTTGAGAGTTCTTATAATTTTGATGCTGATGGTGGCAGGCATGCTTTGAAGCACATGAAAGAAGGCAGCTCCATAATTAACACCACCTCAGTCAATGCATACAAGGGAAATGCCAAGCTGCTTGACTACTCGGCAACTAAGGGTGGCATTGCGGCTTTCACTAGAGGCCTTGCACTACAACTTGTGGAAAGAGGCATACGCGTTAATGGTGTTGCCCCGGGGCCTATTTGGACACCTTTGATACCAGCATCATTCAAAGAAGAAGAGGTTGCAAACTTCGGGAACCAAGTGCCTATGAAACGAGCTGGCCAGCCATGTGAGGTTGCACCTTCTTATGTGTTCCTTGCTAGCTATCATTTCTCCTCTTATATTACTGGCCAGGTCCTTCACCCCAACGGTAAGTTCCTCAATTTTACTGTTTTCATAAGTTACCGACCGACGCACTCGATGCAACAACTGGTTCATGGGATTGATGAGGGTTTTCCTTTTGAATTTTCTGTATGTGCAGGTGGTGTGATAGTCAATGGTTAATGGGAATTGATGAAGGCAGTAGATCTTTTTATTTTTTTTGCAGATGGCTGTATCTATTTTATCCTCCTAAACGTCTGTTATAAAAATGTGTCTTTTTTCTCTGTAGACTTTTGACAGATTCTGTGAGTTAGTCGTGATATATAGAATATAGATAGATAAGCCTTTCTTACTAGCCTTTCCAACCCAATGGGCTCGTTTTCTGTTTAAGATGTTGGTTGTGGTTATGTTGGGTTTTTAGTAATAGCATCCAGGCTAGTTTATGCAATTTCGTGGTTCAGGGAAGGAAAAATCAGAATTGATATCTTCTGTAGTAGCATTAGAAGAAGTTCCGTAGGCTTGACATATCTCAAACATCTAAGAACCAAGAGATGTCTCCCGCACGTTCACAAAGGTTCAACATTGCTAAAAAGTATTAATCATGATGCTCGAATTAATGGAACTTGTCTTTCCAATGTTGCAATACACAAATCATGGCAGGTTATCTTGTTAGCATACAATGATAATATCCATTCCAAATGATCCTCAAACGAGAAAAGTAATGCTTTGTTTCTTGAATCAGGGACTTTATCATCCATGAATCTGAATTGACCGTAAACCATAGAGTTTGAGATAATTTCGGCCTCATAAGGCAGCCCATTGGGTTGGAGTTTAATGCAGTAGGCAGACATTCTGGATTTTTGGATAGAATGACTACTAACAGAATGATCAGATGTGACTCACCAAGTTGATTTTTGGCAATCAGAACCCCAGTTCTTGGAGAGTATCATAAAGAGTCTCAACAATGTTGAGCAGGAAACCATCTGAACCATGTGTTGCAATCAATGAAACAGCTACAGGAAGATCATTATACATCCCTAATGGTATGCTCACCTGTAGATTGATGTTATAATCACAGGAAAAAATAGTTGAAGGTCTATTATAATTAGGAAAAGCAAGAATTTCCACACCACAGAGAGAAAGAAAGGACCTGGCAGAATCCTGATACTCCAGCAACAGACAGCAAGCTAAAGGCCCTGGCACGAAAAGTCTCCAGTGTGGTTGCATCTGTCTGTAGTTTTGGTGGAGGCCCTGGAACAGTAGGGATTGCTAGGACACCAAAATCCTGCATGAAAATTGCTAGCCGATAAAGAGAATCTATGGGAAGAAAGCAGTGCCTGCAATTCTGCTAAGTTGACTAGAATTTATATCTGCCTACAGACAGTAACTATTTTTTTATGACGATGCATCCCTTTCAAACAAATCCAGGGATGGCTAGCAAGATACTGAACTGTTGTGGCTCCCTACATGAAACATGAAATGCACCCAAGGGACTCAAACCTGAGACTGTGTGCCTAATCCACACAATCTTAAGTTTGCCTTTATCACTATGCTAACCATGAATGGTTCCTACAAACATTAATTATTCTGAGGAAGCATCATATGAATTATTCAGCAGAAAAGTTCTTCAATGCATGAGAGAAAGAGGGTACCCCTAGAAGATTGGTGAGGAATGCGCGCAACTCAGCCATCACAGCCTGACAGTAATCAATATGTTCACCAGTTGTCCTAACAGCTTCCCATACTCGTTCAGATATTCCTGGACCCAAATCTGGTTTTACTGTAGTGACCCACTCACCATGGTTTTTCTTGAATTCAAACCTATGCAGGAGTCAGGGTTTCATAGATTCAATCTTTTCACTTAACATGACCATAATGAAAATCATGGTTATCAATCAATCACAAAAATCTTGCTGATATTCACACCTTTGGAGTAATCGCAGGACAGTTGAGATGGCTGCCAAAGATGGTATATTATACTCTTGATCTCTAATTTCTTTGGTCATAAAATGGTTCAAACTTGGGACTTCATCCTTAACAAGTTCCCCAAGGGCTACATGCTTCACAATTCCACCTGCACTATCAAGCATCACTCATTCAATAATCATTCAATAAGATCCAACTGCCGGAGATGCGAAAATGTATTTTGCAAGAAGGAAGTACCTGCCCATTCTGCATTTATCTTAAGACTTGAGATTTATGTCAGATAAGCTTCAAGATTCTACAATTTATACTAAATCACTGACTTTTACTGGGTAATCCAAAGCAATCATAATTTGGCTAATGTATGTGTTAATGCCATCGTCCTTTGCTCAGTCCACTTTAGAAATATATAGTGTGCCCTTCAGAGCATTTGAAGTATTGTAATGTCTAAACTCTAAATCCTGCCCTTGAACTTGAACGGCAACAGAATGTTATCAGTAATTTGACTCACCCCCAAACAGCTTCTTCACCGTTTTAACAAGAACTTCGCTAAGTCGATCATTTGG